>CAUYPK010072163.1:0-53390 GCA_963574355.1 Loris lydekkerianus | reverse complement strand
CCCCTTTTTAAAGTGTTTCTTGTTTTGTTAAATTTTGTAATGGGGTTTTTTTTTATGCTTATATGTGAGAATTATTTTTTTTTGCCAAATTTATAAAATTAAAATTTTTTTTTTTTTTTTTTTTTTTTTTTCCTAAAGTCACTTTCCTTGTTCTTTGTTCTCACTGATTCAGCCTTGGAAACAAGTATTGAACTTTCATTAACAAAATAGAGATATCTGTAAAGAAGCTGGGAAAAGCATGCTTTCATTGGAGTAGCTATACATTGCATCTATAGTTGAATTCTCAGCTGTTGTTTTATGAAAACTCACATACTTTTTCTACATTAAAATTTTATAAACGGAAAATACTGTGGAAAATTCCATAGGTTTGTAGTCATTACCAGAGGTAAGCTTCTTTTATTTCTTTATAGATGAGTGAATGTTACAGCTACCTCAATTCAACTGGCGATATCCGTTTCAACTTGCTAAAGTAACCTTTTGTGAACTAAAATAAAATTTTAAGTCTCTCATCTGACTTAACAGACCCCCCTCTTGGCCAAGGGCACCCTAGAAATACCCTAAAGCTGAGTTGCTGGCTCCGAGAAGGGAAGTCAGACATGCTCTGTCATTGCCCCCTTTCTTTCTTATGAATATCTTATTAACAGGCCTAAGGTTGTGCAAGACAAAGCTTAAATCACACCTGTTGGTCATCCATTTAGTTAACAGATCATTTGAGTCCGGGTGTATGTCCAATACCTTGTCTCTGATTAACAGATTTCCTTATCTTAAATTCCAAGTCTTTAGACAAAGCTTCATTTCTTTAATGGATTATAAATTAAAGAATCTTTAAACTCCACCTAGAACCTGTAAGCCCCAGCTGTGAGAAGTCCTGTGTTTTAGGGCCCAACCAATGTATACCTTCCCTGTATTGATTTATGACTTCATGTGAAATATATAAAAACAAACTATAACCTAGCCACAGTGAGACCACTTGTTCCAGGTTTTTTGGGCATGGCTCTGGGCTGTGGTCACACACACTCTGCTCAGAGTAGGCCTCTTTAAATTATTTTACAGAATCTGGGCTCTTTTCCATTGACACTTTTGTATTTCTATTTATTCTCATTCTTGAAAGTAAATGGGTTGGGAACTCAGAGACCTTAGGTGAACAAGAAGAAGAGAAGATTCTGTCACCAAAAGTTGGGCACGTGTCCCCAAGACTGAATCAGTGAAAGGAAAGAAAGAGAACAAGTGGTTTAAAGAAAAGGAAAAATAAGGTTATTAATTTGCCAGCAAATGAGCAGGGAGGCAGACTAGCATTTAAAGAAACTGCTGTCCCACCTTTAAGCAGAAATACAGTGCATTTATAAAGAAAATTTTCAGAGGTTGGGCTCAGGTCTTTGGGACCAGTGTTACATGTCCAGCTTTGAGCTATTGCTGTTTAACTGTAGTTGATGATTTTGCTTGACCTTATCTCTGGTGAAGATGATCTCATGACCTCTGGACAATTCTATTGAGCCACCTCCTGTGGTTAAAGATACTAAAAAACAAAGGACAAAGAACATTTTCCTGTCCCTTTGATTACTGGCCTTGGGCAGGAATGCAGGTTTTAATTCCTCCAAAGAGTGGTGGTTATTTTTAATATTATTATTATTATTATTATTATGGTTATTTTTGCAGTTTTTGGTAGGGGTTGGGTTTGAACCTGCCACCTCTGGCATATGGGGCCAGCACCCTACTCCTTTGAGCCACAGGTGCCACCCAAGAGTGGTGGTTTTAAAGAGACAAATTATAAAACATTTTCTTTCTTTCCTCTGTTACAATTCTAGATGTGAAAAAAGGCTCTTTATACACCAAGTATGAGGAGTTCTTTACCATCTCCTTCATGGGTGGGTATGGAATCTCTAAACTTTTACCTTCAGAAGGGTATGGAGTCATAAGAAATCTTAAAATTTATGGAAAAAAAGGTTAACCTGGCTGGAGGTCAGTAAGGGAGAGTGTTGTCATTGCCAAAATATTCCACTGGAGTGAGTTTACCTTTTGTTTGTTTTGTTTGTTTGTTTGTTTACCTTCTCAGCGACCATTATAGGCATTGAAATATTAACAGATACTAGATATCACTGTTCTTAAGTAAGTTTTAAGCATAAAGGGAGTCATAACTATATGCAGATTCATTTATGGCAATCGGAATGCAGTCACTCTATCTTCTTGTTAAGAAATGTTGACTAACGAGATACAATCATTACATACTAATAATATTCTAAATTTTTCTTCAAAAGGTAACTATTTGTGCCAGATTTTTCTTTAGTCAGAAATAAAATGTCTCTCCCGTATCCCCTCAAAAAGCTATGTCTATTGTTTTAGAGTAGGAGTTTTTAACCCAGAGCCCACAAATGAGCATTAGGAATGTCCTTAAACCTGAGGCTGTGTGCAAGATTTTATACATTTTTCTGGGATGAAATCCATAGATATCAAGAGATTTGCAAAAAATCCATAACCTAAATCAGTTAAGAATCACCAAACAGTTTTTTTCTAGTGTTTTCACTTTTTTATTATCCTTCCTAACTGCTGTAAAAGTACTACATCTTTCTGAAGGCCTTAATGGCTCATCCAACAACTAGTTAGGTGACAGAATATGGACACAGACCCTGATCTTTCTAAAAAGAATAAAATAAGATTCGCTAAACATTGCCAGTTCTTTTAAAAAGCTATTTTGTATTTTTATAGGCAATATAAGCAAATGATACAAATTTTGAGAAGGATAGAGTAAAAACAACCCTCCCTCTCAATACCATTCCCCAGCCACTCAATCTAGTTTCTTGTGTATCTTTACAAGACTATCCTATGTGTGCAAAGGCATATAAATATATGTACATATTTTTACAGAAATGGCAGTATAATTTGCTCAACATATTCCTTGATTTTTTGCTTATAAATATATTAGATCCTTCCATATCCATACATATATGAATCTTCCTTCTTTTTAATGTCAGCATAACATTCTCTCATATAGTTGTGTCACATTTTCTTTGACAAATTCACTCTTGATAGATATTTAGGTTGTTTCCAATATTTTGCTAATACAAATAAAACTGTGATGAATATTTTTAAATTTATACCATTTTTCCCATGGATGTGTGTGTTGAATACATTATTAGAACATAATCATTGCTTAAGTGTTGGGTAGTTAGATATTCTCAAATTTCCATTTATGGAGGTTGTACTTATTACTCTCCCGCCAGCAATGTATGAGAATGTGAGTTTCCCTGCTTTCATCTTTGACAATGTTGTTGAACTTGGACAAACCACTATGTGGAAAATGTTACCTTGTTTTAATTTTAATTCATATCTCTCTTATTACTATCTAGGTTTTTTTAAATTAATAATCTAAACTACATGCCGGAGTTCCATATAGAGCTAACTTGGTACTAAAGTGCTTATATGGGGGCTGAATCCTTAACAAAGGCCTATTTTGGCATTTTGTTATGAGCAGAAGCCATTGGAAACAAGGAGACATGAGCAGAAGAGTGCAGATTATTTTTCAACTTTACTCCTCTGATCACTCCTCTAGCAATAGCATCATCAGCACAGATGAAGGACTACATCATTACTGCTTAGGACACATTTAAAGAGATAACAAATTTAATCTGCGTCTCATTTAAGAGTGGTTTTTATGAGGCAAAACTGATGAAACAAACAGATTCTGCTTTATTTGGTATATAATCATTTAATCTAGTTCTTTTCTGCTCTCTTACATGCTAGAGGCACCACTAGCAGTAGCAACAACAACAACAACAAACAAAAACCCATGTTAAAGTATAAGCATTTAAAGTAAAGTTTATAAATTTAAGTGTATTTTCACAATTCAAAAAAAGGTCTTGCTTCTTTTTCTATTGTCTTCTGGAATAATATCAAAAATATTATTAAGTCATCAATAATTCAACATATGAATATTTTGTGTAAATTTGACAAGTTTTATAAAGGAGATTCTTTTTCATATGGCCCATACATGGGGAATATTTTTACTCATGTGGTACATATGATATTGCTATAAATAAATTCATGTCTGAAGAAAGATACTTGAAACTTGTGTGTGCCCTGTAATATTTGTTAAATTAGACCAATATCTGGAGAGGTGGAAAATTAATATTGCTAATTATTGTATCTAATTTAATTTTATAAGACCCCAATTAGGAAGAAATGAGGTAATTAGACAAATCTTCAACTGAGACAAATGTAATAATCCCAGTCAATCTTTAAACCACAAAGGACCTGAGGCCTCCTTTATCATTAGCTAATGTTCATCTCTCTGTACAGCTATAATTTATTGGGAAAATTTGTTGGTATTTAAGGTCTATTAGAAAATAAAAACCTCTGGCTTTGCGCCTGTAGCTCAGTGGCGAGGGCGCCATCCACATACACTAGAGCTGGCAGGTTCAAACCCAGCCCAGGCCCACCAAACAACGACAACTACTACCAAAAAATAGCTGGGCATTGTGGCAGACACCTGTAGTCCCAGCTCCTTGGGAGGCTGAGGCAAGAGAATTGCTTAGACCCAAGAGTTTGAGGTTGCTGTGACTCCATGGCACTCTATTGAGGGCAACATAGTGAGACTCTGTCTCAAAAAAAAAAAAAAAAAAGAAAGAAAGAAAAAGAAAAAGAAAAGAAAAACTTCAAGAAGAAGAACAAAATCTATTTAGTACAGTTACTCCATGACCAAGATGTATATGTGTGTGTATCTATCTCTCTCTGTCTCCCTCTCTCCCCCCACAAGTACGTATAATCACATACTTTCTTTTTTTTCTTTTTTTAATAAATCATAGCTGTGTACATTAATGCAGTCATGGGGTACAATGTGCTGGTTTTATATACAATTTGAAATATTTTCTTCAAAATAGTTAATATAGCCTTCATGGCATTTTCTTCGTTATTGTGTTAAGGCATTTATATTCCACATTTAGTAAGTTTCACATGTACCCTTGTAAGATGCACCGTAGGTGTGGTCCCACCAATTATCCTCCCTCCACCCATCCTCCACCCTCCCCTCCCTTTCAAAGTACATTGAAAGTCACATACTTTCAATAGGACTGATATTTAAATTTCCTGAAAACAATCATTTTATTTCAGTAGTTTACATTGAAGTAATATAGTATATTGCAAGTATTGGTGATATTTACTCTGACATACAGATGATATGGTTAGTACTCAAAATTTTCTATGATTAATTCAGAACACTGTTAAATTAAGGAAGATAGTTTCTTGAATATTGAGGCACTATCAGTATATTCCTGTTTTTCACTAGTGGTTAATACCCTGGACAGAGTGTATAGCTAAATTCTTCATGAAAGTTAGTGACTTATCATTTTGGTGATGCTGTGTTTCCAGGAACAAAAATTGATTGAGAATATCAATGTATGAAATTAGTAAAATGAAAAAAACTAATCATGCCTTGTTAGGAATCCATTTAAATTATTCAATGTTGTTTTTCAATAATCTAAGGCTAAGGTGAGTTTACACTTTAAACTTTAACAAATTTTTAGAACTAGTGTATAGGTAGCTGATTGGACAAACATCAGAAATCAGAATAATTTTTTAAAAAATGATGTTAAGTTCACTCATGGTACCCATTTTCTATCACTGATAAAATAACCCTAATATTATTTAAAAATGAGAACATGGTATAACTTAAAAACTCATTAGATTAATTTTGGACTTCTATGTTTGGCACATAAACTGTATGTTCAATTTAATTAATATTTATTGTCATCCTACAATGTCCAAAAAACTTCTTTGTTTCCCTGAAAAGACTTACAATTTAGTTTGGAGAGGTCCCAAGGTGAAAAGAATCAGTTCATTGAAATAGTAATTAGGAAAAATGGAAAGACAGCCAACCATCATCACTGAAGCATCAAAAATTTTAGGCCAAAAATTGTTTATGACAAAAAAAAATTACATTTCAGTGAAACCCTACTATACCTAGTGAAAATCTTTCAAAGTGGGAAGCTTTCACAAGTATACTGCAAATAGCTCATACTGACCATGAGAGCCAAGGTTTAAATTAAATCTTCACAAATTTTGAGACAGTTGTGAAAGACAGATTTTTTTTTTATTAATAATAAATCATAGCTGTGTACATTAATGCGATTATGGGGCACCATACATTGGTTTTATAAAAAGTTTGACACATTTTCATCACACTGGTTAACATAGCCTTCCTGGTATTTTCTTAGTTATTGTGTTAAGACAATTATATTCTACATTTACTAAGTTTCACATGTACCCTTGTAAGATGCACCGCAGGTATAATCCCACCTATCACCCTCCCTCCACCCGTTCTCCCCCCTCCCTCTCCTCCCTCTCTCCATTCTCCATATTCTTAGGTTATAACTGGGTTATAGCTTTCATATGAAAGCCAAAAATTAGTTTCATAGTAGGGCTGAGTACATTGGATACTTTTTCTTCCATTCTTGAGATACTTTACTAAGAAGAATATATTCCGACTCCATCCATGTAAACATGAATGTGAGGTAAAGTCTCCATCTTTCTTTAAGGCTGCATAATGTTCCATGGTGTACATATACCACAGTTTATTAATCCATTTGTGGATCGATGGGCACTTGGGCTTTTTCCATGACTTAGCAATTGGAACACATGTGACTTTTAAAGAGCAGTGATTGTTTTCCACTAATGGATGTGGCCTTCTCAACAGGTGCTCCCTGGCCACTGGCTCTATCCATCATCTCTAACAAGGTATCAAGGTGTCTTGATGCAGAAGGATTTGGTGCTGGGGACTGGGTATGAGGATTTGTGATGATTCTTCCTTTTTCTACACTGAGGATTGTTTGACCAAATAAGCTGTGACTATTTCTAATCACAATGGTTTGAAGAAAACTTGCCCAACCCATTGCTGTTGAAGAGTTTGTAGGGAGGGAATGGGATAGAAGGATAGTTGATGGCTGTTTATTTTCTTTTCATGCCTCACACCAACCGGTTGTCCAACTCTACAGTCACCAGCTGGGAATCCTTCAATTCAATTTGATTCTGACACTACCCACAGTTAGCACAGACCCCACAGGTTAAGGACTCAGTCCCATAAGATGAAGACTACTCCCACTGCAGATGTCAATTGCAAGTCTGGCTGACCAGGTATAAAGTTGGGGAGGGTTACCGCAACCGCCTCCTCAGGTGCAGTAATTTGCCTAGAATAGCTCACAGAACAGAGGAAAACATTTTAATTATAATTACTCGTTTATCATAAAGGATACAATGCAGGAACAGCCAAATGGAAGAGATTTGTAGGGCAAAGTGTGGAGGAAGGAGCCCAGAGCCTCCATGCTCTCTGGGCACACCACCCTCCCAGCACCTCCACATGTTCACCAATCTGGAAGCTCTTCAAAAATTATCTTTAGGGGGTTTTATTAAGATTTGATTTATTAAATAATTGGCCATTGGCGATCAACCTCAATCTTCAATCTCCCACCCCTCCCTAAAAGTTCAGGGAATGGGACTGAAGTTCCAACCGTTTAATCATGGTTGATTCCTCTGGCAATCAGCCCCTATTCGGAAACTCTCTGGAGCCCACCGTGAGTCACCTTATAAGGTAATTTTATGGTTTATAGGGGATTATTAAGATAACAAAAGATGCTTCTATCAATCCTAGCATTCAAGAAACCTCAAGGGTTTTAAAAGCTCTGTGTCGGGAAATAATGATAAAGACCAGGTATATATTTCTCATGCTATCTCAATAGCCCATTCCTTGGTGTCAAGAAAGTAAAGTCTCTTGAATAGAAATTTCTTGGATGAGATGATTGTGAAAGAGGTGAGAGAAGTAGCTTGGTTAAGTTAAATCTAGATATTGAGAATTGGAACAGAGGGGCGTATGGGAACACTAGGGGCATTCGGACATCTGGGTCTTCGTGCTGATCTGGGGTGGGATCACGTGCTCTTGAACCTTCTACACCACAGGAATTTTCTGAGGAAAAAAGAGAGACTAAATCCCAAAAGACATGGGAACAGTTTTAAAATGCCCTAGAAATGTAAAGTTCCTGGGTAAGACCTTAGAAAGGAAAAGCCTAAAACATAAACTTATCAAGAATTGTGTTGAAATGGATCAGAATGGTGGTTCCAGGGCCACAGTGGGTTTTGTAAGAAAGGGCTTTTCAGCCACATTCAAATCTGGAATGAGATTGTTATGGGGGTTTCTTTCTTAAATGTTTACCATATTATCCATGTTTGGTGTGAAGGAGCTGAAACTCTGGTAGTCTCTACTCAGGGCAATGACTTTGAGGAGAGTTCAGTTCACAGGCTACCTTGGACTGCCTCCCCACTGACAGCCACACCCCTCAGCTTTGCAGCCACACCTCTCCTAGGGACAGTCATTAACTCTGCCCTGTCCCCTCCCCAGGTATCAACTTCTGCTAAAATAATCAGGCTAGACTTCCTGCCAAGAACTTCCGCTACCCCACTCCCTTTAGCTTAGAATAAAGCAGGTGCAGAAAGGCTACCTGATGGACCTGTTAGGACAGAGGAAGTGACAGGGCAAAATGAAGCAGTAACTCAGGGTGGGCTGGTCGTCCTGGCTATGAGGGGCAGCACCAGCCGGCAGCTCTGGGAGGGGCTGAGAAGCTGTGAGTGTGCTAATAGCCAGCTGACCCCCAGCTCCATGCTTCCTCCCCACAGTGACAATTTGTGAAGTGGCTGCCCAGACAGAGACTGCATGTCACAGTCACCTGGCATCCATGTGTGGGCCATGCAAACTAATTTTTATGAATGGAACATGGCCAGAAGTGATCTGTGAGCCTTTGAGGTGTGAATGGATAATAAGCGGATGTGCCTTCCTTCTTTGTTCCCTGTCCAGCAGTGACTGGAGAGGATTCTGCAGCCCAGATGAGTCAGGAGCCACAAAGAAGGAGGAGCCTTGATCCCTGAATGACCATGTGGAGGAAAGTCCCCCACTAGCCATGAACATCTGATTAGACTTTCCAGATAAACAAGAAAACATTTACATTGTACCATGCCACTGACACTTGGGAGTTTGTCACAACACTGAGCTCCAACTTGAACCTTCCTGACCACTGGGCTCCTGCCGAGATTGGCAGTGTGTGCGCCTAATTGTCTGCCCTTACCAAGAGAAACGTGGGTGGAGGTGATCCTATGGAAATGCTTCCCCTTCCCACTAGGTAAGCAGTTTGGAGCGTCTATCTTTTGGCTTATCTAATAAGAAGTGGAATAGATCACCATTTGTTTTGTCACTTGATTTGGCTAAAAACTGAGCCTGGAAGGATGAGCATCTAGAGGGGAAGGGAATATAATGCTATTCTTCCCATCATATTTGAAAAATGTCTTCTGGGGAAGATGCTGTAGAATCAACTTCCTAATTTCACCTACGGCTCTTGCATGAAGTCCAGAAGAGATCAGTGTTTCCCCAGCTCCTCCCTGGCACAGGTCCCTGCAAATCATCTCAAAATCCCGGCACAGGCCTGTGAAGCCTGCCGGGGCCAACACAGGCTCATGTGCCCAGGTGTGTTTTCTGCCCTCTCATCGCGGCTGCCGTGACACCCGGGGAAGAGCAGCTGCCTGTCTTTTCCTTGCTAATTTCTCTTCCCTGCTGAGCTACATAGGGGAGAATAATTGCCTTCACTCTGAGCCCTGACATTCCCACATGCAAGCACCTGCTCTGCCACTGTACTCCCCATAGGAAGATAATTTCTGAAACACTTGGTATTTTCTTCATAGCAAACCTGCTGATTATAAAGACTCTTGAATATAGCCAGGGCCAATGCAGCATTTTGGAAGACTGGTTGACATTTCCCTCCCCCTTCCACCCCCACTGAAATATGAACTGTGTTGGGAGTTCCCCAGAGTGGCTGGACAAAGTGTAAGAAGGACTCCTCCAGAGATGCTCAGCCCCATCTAGTTGTCCTAAAAGGTCCTGGCCCTGTTCTCAGAAACAAGCAGGAAAGTCTAAATCCAGAGTGAAGAGAAACCACCTTATGGTCATTCAATGATTCCTCATTGAATTCATCAGAAGCTATCTTCAAGATACTCTGAGTTGTTCTATGGCTGCTAGAGAGCTGGGATCAACTGATTTCTTTTAGGATGCACAGTCTTATTCTAGATTATAAATTATGATATGGTAGGCCTGAACTTGCAGTGTGAAAGCAACATAGATGATGCATAAACAAATGCAGTTATTCCAATAACATTCTGTTCATCAAACTAAGCAGATTTGGCTGTTTCCATCCTACAAGCTAAGTGTTGAATAGAGCTGAATAGTTGTAACCATATGGCCCAGAAAGACTAAAATATTTACTGTACGGTCCTCTGAAGAAAGTTTGCTCCATCTGCATTAGGGTAAATTGATAAGTAAAAAGAAAAATGAATCTCTTAGAATCTCATTGCTCAGAAGTAACTAAAGCCAATATTATCCATTATCCATTCCTTACTTTTCGTTCTTTCTTTCTTTTCCTTCCCTCCCTCCCTCCCTCCTTTCCTCCCTCCCTCCCTCCCTTCCTTCCTTCTTTCTTTCTTTCTTTCTTTCTTGACAGAGTCTCACTCTGTCACCCTCAATAGAGTGCTGTGAGTGGTGTCACAGCTCACAGCAACCTCAAACTCTTGGGCTCAAGTGATTCTCTTGCCTCAGACTCCCAAGTAGTTGGGACTACAGGTGCCTATTGCAACGCCTGGCTATTTTTAGAGATGGAGTCTTGCTCTGTTTCAGGATGGTGTCAAACTCCTGGGTTCAGGCAATCCACCTCCCTGGGCCTCCCAGAATGCTGGTATTACAGAGGTGAGCCACCCTGCCCAGCCCCTCACTTTTATTTCTATGGGAGCCACTCTTAAGGTATGGTACCCTCACCACAAATTTGGTTCCGATATTGAGGTTTCTGATGCTACACGCACACCAGGAAAGTATAAGAGGCTTACTATTTACTCAGTCAAGGTTTGTCTTGAAAGGGCAGGAAAGGCTTCCAAACTCATCTGAAAATGTCTTGAGAGAGAGGAAGGGACACTGGCCTGAGGGTGGGGCTGGGGTGAGAGTCCCTGAAGGAGGGCAGGGCTTCTACATACCACACATTGTTTGAATGTTGCCCTGTTGCTGAAGGAGAGAGACTTGCTTTCTCATCAGCTTGCAGGGGTGGAGCAGAAGGGGCAGAGGAAGGGCGAGGCTTCAGCGTGGCTAGCCATCAGACATCAAAAATGGGGTCCTGCTGCTTATTACAATACCACATTTCCTATCTCACTACCCTTTAATCTACACTGTATACTTTCTCCCTAATTTCTTACAGAAAGCAAATACATGGTTTTACCCCACCTTACATTCTGCCTTCTCCCAGAAAGACGGTGTCAAGAAAGAGAACATCCCTTGGGCCACAGTGGAGAGGAAGGAGGGCAGGAGGGATCAATCTCTTGAAGAGCTCTCTCTTTTGTTCCTTTTGGAACCCATGCTCTGCCACTTTCTGGCTTGTTACCTGAGGTCCCTGGTCCCTAAGAAGAGCAAAGGAAGAGGGGCCAACTCTCCAGCAACCTGGAGGGAGCTACTTAGACTAGCTCTGCTTTAGGCTCTGGCGAAAAGTTAACTCTTTCCTTTCAATTTATTTTTCTTTTCATTATCAGAGTGAAGTATCTAAAAATACAAAATTAGGATATGTGCCCAAAGAAAAAATGTAGGTCTCTCACTTGGGAGAAAGGAGTTGTACAGATGCTGCGTGAGGG
The DNA here is from genome assembly GCA_963574355.1 of Loris lydekkerianus. NCBI lineage: Eukaryota > Metazoa > Chordata > Mammalia > Primates > Lorisidae > Loris > Loris lydekkerianus. The sequence goes on along the minus strand of CAUYPK010072163.1, from coordinate 41,699 downwards.
CTGAGCTCGGGAGTGTCCACACTGGGGGCCGGAGGTAGAGCCTCAGGGATGGGAAGGCTCCTACTAGATCTTCCTTGAGAGCCTCACCAAGGAGCATGGAGAGGCTGAGACAGGGGTCCTGGGCTCCCAGCTGAAGATTCAAACACTGGGGAGACAAGGGGAAGTTGGAATTGCCTACTCTATGCTAGATGATTTATATACAATATCTTTTATGGAAGAGTTTTATTGTAGAAATGCTCCAACATACATAAAAGCAGGGAGACTAGTACAAAGATCCCCTTTATTCATCTTTAACCATTACCATTCAATTGTACCTTATAATCTGTACAAGAACCCTGAGAAGCAGATGTTTTCCTTTCCTTTGTTATCCAGGTTTGAGGACCTTAGGATACTTGCTAGTTCATGGCAGAAGAAATGGCATTCTCTCTGGCTCTAAACCCATACTCTGAATGAAGAAGGACCTAAACTGGGCCATAAATGTCAAAGAAAAAGCAAGCAGACCTTTTGAAAAGGGAGAGAGAGCGAGGTCACACCCAGTAGCAGACATGAGAAGAGAGCATCAAAAAAATCCTATGAGTCATCTGCTGCTAGCAGTATTTTAAAACTTTTGGTGTGTTTAAGTCAGTTTCTATTTGAAAAATCTATAGACAAACTTGACCACATCTGTCTGGAAACGTGCATTTCGGAGCAAAGTATGAATGTCATTTCCAGAAGGTGAGAGTAACCTCTACTGCCGTATGCCAGGGAATGTCGGCTGTACAGGTGAGAGGCAGGTGCCAAATTGGTGACAGGACTTTGGGCCTAAGGTGGATGAGGTGCATGTGGAAGGCACACAGACACTGACTGGGCCTCAGCAAGAATCTTCCGAGCCTCACCCCACTGCCCCAGCCACCTGGAAGGCATGTGACCTTCACAGTGGAACCACAAATGGGGTTCTTCTGACCACATCACCCTATGGTGTGGCTGCTTACTAAGTAGGATTAACCCTTCATTTTAGACAGAAAGAGACATTAGTATGTGCTTTGTTATAGAGCTCCAGAGTGGATGGCCTTTCTCTGTTTCCTGAGTGTACGTGTAAGTGATGTTTCATCGCCAGCATAATTTTATTTGCTTATTTTGCTGCCACCAGATTGCATACTGCTCAGCCATTTAAGAGGGGGCCCACGTCTGCCACTTCCTCCTCTGTTTATTCCTGAGTGCTTCCAAATAAGGAACAAGAGTCTACGGAAAGGGAAATGACTCTTTGCATCTTCAAGAGGCTGCTGGAGGATGCCTTCAGCAATTTTAATAATAGCCTTGGAATAGATGCCTGTACGGTCTTGAAATGATGACAAGTAAAACCCTAAAAAGCTCTTTTGTCTCAGGGAAGATAAAGTCAAAATCAGGAAGGATGAACCTTAAATATGCAGAATAAGAAGTTGAGAAGCCTACTTTTGTGTCGGTTGTGTGAATTTATTAACATTAAATAAGCTCGTGTATGTCCACTTTTTATTCCAATATATAAATTATATGTTTTGTGTATAATCTATATCTATTTTTTTTGAAAGAAATTGATCACAGTTATAATATTCATCCAAAATATGTTTGCACCTTTGAAAAAACGTACAACCAACCATTCTTTTGCTTTTTAAATTCTGGGAAGAAATTGTGTGGGATACGACTCTTTAGCTCACATTAACTTTTTTTCAAAAAAGTCCCAGATTCAGTTTCTTAAGGGCATCAAACAATTTTACTAGTCATCTGCTGCTGGCAATATTTTAAAATTTTCAGGAAATTTAAGTCAATTTCTATTTGAAAAATCTACAGACAAATCTAGCCATGTGTGGAAAGGTACATTTTGGAGTAAAATAAAGTAGGAATGCCATTTCCAGAACGAGAGAGTAACCTCCACCGCCACAGCCCAGGGAATGTTAGTGGCACAGATGAGAGGCCAGTGTCCCTGGGGTGATAAGATTTTCAGCCAAAGATGGATGTGACAAAGTAGTAGGACAAAGAAGGGAAGGGAAGAAATGGCAGCAAAAAAAAAAAAAAAAAAATGGGGTTGATTTCAACTCCAAAATTTTCTTCCCTTATGGTTCTATCAGACTAGAAACCCACGAGCTTCCAGGCATGGTTTATACTATAAATGGCAACGGATGGTAGGTTTTATGGCAGGATTTTGATGTTCTTGGGATATTTTAAGATTGTGTTTGTCCTTCAAAAGGGCCTTTTCCTACATTTCTCTAAGGACAGAAAAGGAAGGAGGACAGGCTTAGCAAAGCTATACGAGGGAAAAGGCACACAGGAGACGGCCTGGCACCAGGCTCATAGGTTTTCTGGTGGGACCTAGAGGTTTGAACCATCTGTATCAGACACAGAGCCACGTGGGACTAGCGTAAATGAGTTTCCCTGCCACTGCCCCCAAATTGGCAAAAAAGCTCCAGTTTGAGAGAGATTGGGCTTTCCGTCTTGGCAGTGGCTAGGCGCACTTGGCAACACACCAGTTCCCAAGCATGTCCAGAATGCTTGAGCTCAGTGATGGCTCAGCGCTCTGAGTCCAGACAGCAGCACTGAGGAAATGATATCCCAGCTGCTCCCATTTACAGGAACTGCTCTTTAATCGCTCTCCAAACAGCATAGATGTCATCTCCCTGCCATTCCAGCAATGGCTTTGCCATCAAGCCTTAGAACAGTGGATATTGTGCCAAGCAGAGAAAGTTGAATTGGAGTAGATATCTGAAGTTGGAATGCAACAGTTCTCAGGAAATATACCACTATTCTCAAATGACTCATGTGATGCTGTATTGCTGCATACATGTGTACTTTTTATTTCTTCTGGAAATAAATACTTTATATTTTTAGGCCTTTTATGTTGAATTTTTCAATATGGGCCAAAGAGGAAAAACTGTAGATGTCATAATAAAAATTTAAAAATATTCTACTGCAGTAGAAAAATGAACAAAAACAGAGAACAAGCAATACACAGAGAGAGAGAGACAGTGTGAATGGCTAACATGTACATAAAGTGATGTTTAACCTTCATAAAAACCAGGGTGGTGCCTGTGGATCAGGGAGTAGGGTGCTGCCTTCATATACCGAGGTGGTGGGTTCAAACCCGGCCCCAGCCAAAAACTGCCAAAAAAAAAGAAAACCTTCATAAAAGCCAAAGATATGTATATCAAGACACTGGTGAAGGCCAAATTCTCCTTATCACGTTGGCAAACATAAAAAAGAATGATAACGCTAAGAGTTGGCAGGTGTGGAGAGAAATGGATGTTTTCTTTCTCTGGTGTAAGGAGTAAAAATTGTAATTTCCTAGAGGTTACTTGAAAATTCAGATCAAAATATAGATGTGCATACCTATGTAACATCATGAATTTACTTTTAGGAATTAATTCTAAGTACAAAATCTAAGATAAGTATGTTAAGATAATTATATACAAGGGCTCAACATAGCACTGTCTGTAATAGAAAACAATGTACAAAATGTCAATGTTTATCCATAGTGAATTGCTTTAAGGATTTAAGGCATAAGCCAAATGATAGTATACTATGAAACCATAGTAACTGGGAATAGATATGTAATATATTGTTAAGTAAAAAAAAAAAGCACCTTGTAAAATAGAAGACATTAAATACTACATTTGTAAAATTTTGTAGGTGGAAAGATACATCAAAACGGAAATCATCGCAGTGGCTTCTATGGGCAGAGAGAAGTGGTTCTCTGGATGTTTTCTTTCTCTTCTTTGTAGCTTTCTTTATTATATAACTTTGTCTCCTTGTTTATTTCTGGTTCCTTCATTCACAAAATTTACTGAGCACCTACCATGTCCTGGATGGTATTCTAGACCCTTAAGATACAGCAGTAGATTGAGAACACTGGGTAAAAATCTCCATCTTCATGATGCTCTGTCATTTTTTGCAGAAAGAAGAGAAAATAAAGAAAGAACACATAAACCGATTGGTGTGTTAGATACTGTCAGACAACCAGAGGAAAAGGCTTTGTTTATATAAACCAAGGGAACTGGAGTAGACAGGGAGCTTATTCATCTTCTTCCAACTTGCCCTGGACCTAGCACAGTGCATGGTCCAGAGAAAAATTCAATAACTTTTGCTGAGTGAATTTACAAAGAGGAGCCCAGTCAGAGCGCTCTTTGGCCTGACAGCATGCTACAAGACCTCCAGCCCTGGTTCTCCTCTGTGCCGTACATGCAGACAATCACTCTTCCTTTCACCCACCCGTTCTTTTGTTCTGACCCAGTAACATTCAGCAGATCTTGTTCCACCTTCTTTACTCAGTCACCTCCTAATCTGGTCATCTTGAGATTAACATACATCCCTTGGACTAAAGGTGATTCTTTGCTCTCTAGTTATTTTCTAATTATTTGGTAGGGTGAATTATCCCTGTGGGCAGCTGACCCCACTGGTTACACGCTGATGCTTTACAATGTCACGTTGTCTTCGTGCTTTGGGGAAGTGTTCTTAAGGTTTTCTGCAGAATTGCCACAAATCAAAACACATCTGGCAATAATGATTGGGTTTTTGCAGAGTGCCCGCCTTTCTTTCTGTCTTTAGTTTGCATCTCTTTGAATTCTGCTCTTACTAATGCACCATGACTTTTTGTACCAGGAAAAATTAGTCACATTATAGAAAGAGGATGCAGCATGTCAGAAGGGCAGAAAGAGCCGTAAATAATGAGTGTCTCCTCGTATATATTATTTCGGCCCTTAATAAAAATGTTGTCATGCGCACAGGGACAAACGTCAAGGGCAATTGGCATCTTTAAGCATGACAATGAAATTTGGGGGAGAGAGGACAAAGAAGTACGTATTCAGCAATTATCTTCCACCTGTCTTCACAAATGAAGTGGGTGAGGACTTAACAAGGGATTCAACTGCTAAGAGCAGCGGATGAGGAATTAGCACATGTGTAGATTAATATCAGAAATGGCTGTGATAAGCTTAAAGAATTATTAATGATCACAGCCTAATGCGTTTTTAAAGTAGTTAAGCACAAATACAGTTTTGAAATTGCATAATGAAAACCACTTATGGATATCCTCATAGGAAGTTTGTTGCTTGAACATTGGAACTTACTGCCCAAACAAAATAACGAATACTTTACCAGATCCCACCGTCACACCATTAAATAGTTTATCAGTGGCTCTGGGCAGCAACAACCACAGGCCCTTCCAATAAGCTCGAGGAAGTCTGGCATATTTCTCTCAAATTTTCTATAGTTTCATTTTCAAGTATACCATTGCTATCCGGTTTTGAATTTCACCTTTCTCAAGAAACTGCTTCCTCCTCAGAAAAATGGGTGCATTAGCATGGGCCATCAAACTAGCTTTCAGAAATGAGTCAGAGAGATTTCTTGTTAAATTCTTTGAGTTTCTCTGTGTTTTAAAAAAGAAAAAAATCCCTACTATTAAAAAAAAAAAAAAAAAGCCATGTGATCAGCTTCTCAATAAGTTTTGACAAGGAAATAAGCTTCCATAATGAAGACACTTAGCCCTTTCTTTAAGTTTCAGGAAAAAACAAAAGTCATTATTTATTCAATGCCCCTCTTTTTGCATGTATCTTATTTAATCCTCACCACTCTGTAAGCAAAATTATAAATCAATGCAATTTTACAAATACAATTAAGACACAGTGACATTAAATGTTTTATTCAAGGTCACACAGCCGGTAAATGGTGGAGTCAAAATTCAAACCTAGATTTTGTTGGTTCTTCCCTATGCTTTTTCCCCCAAAGGACAAAGTTTTCTCTTCCTAGAATCTACCCCAAATGCAGGTTCCTTTTGACTGTGTAACACTCATATCCCCAGAATATGTCAGGTACATCTATCAGTAGGATATTTGGGACTTTCAGTTTTTTGGGTTATTAGTATAGTTCTTAGCCTTTTTCAAAGCACATCTGAATACAGTTTTCCAGGCATTTTTCTATTGTTTGTGCTTGAATATTTTGTCTTGCCTATTAGACTATCAAAGACACAAAACCATGTACCAAAACTAAACTCCAGTCCGGATTGATCCTCAGAGAAGCACGTCAGTAAAGCACAAGAAACAAGTGGCACAGTGTCCCCAAATTTGAGAGGTTGGCTCTGACGTGGGCACAACATTAAACACATCTTATTCTGGTTTCTTGAATTTAGAGAACAGAAGCTCATTCAAACGAGTTTCAAACAAAGGAGGAGAGGAGACATGCATTTTCAGAGAGGTCTCATGGGACTCTGAGCAGAGCTTCACAGTGGGGCTTCTGGAAGGGCCAGAGTTAAGGCTGTTCCCCAGGACGGCTTCTTTCTCTCTCTCAATCTCTCCCCCTCCCCCATCTCTCTCTCACACCATCCCCTACCTGGTTGAGGTGCTCTCTTTATCTGATGCCAAGCTGTCTCACCTAGCACATGGTCGGTAATGGTTGTTACAGCCATATCCCTGTAAAAGATTCCACCTGCTGTATTCTCCCCCTGACACACAAATAGCTGGCAACTTCTCATGCTATATATCTCAGTTCCGATTCTGAGAGAGAATCTGATTTAACCAATTCATCTTTTGAAGCCAGGACACACAATGCTAGGTCACCGACTGGTTTATGGACGTGACACCTCTGGGTTAGAGGCTATCACCCATCCAGTGGGCTGCGGGGCAGGCAAGTCTTCATGGTCACTACTCACCATTTCCAAAAGGAGAGGAGTGGGTGGGCAGACACCAAGAACTCTTTCTAAATGCCCATATGTTCAAGTCTCCGTCTTTGTGAGACGATTTGCCTTCTCGCTTCTTTTTCCAATGCACAAAGATATATTAAATCCTCATCCTCAGGGTGACTTCTAATAAAATTTCAGCTATTCCTAGGGAAGATGTTGATGGAGAAAACGAGGCCACTTCTTAAAAATACGATACAGTCATAGAACCTAAATATAAAGTTCCAAATGGAAGAAATTTTAGTGAGGCAGTGACTGGTTGTGTGACATCAGTTCTTCTTTTAGTGGCAGGCATTTCAGGCCACATCTTTACGGAACCACTCGACTGAGCATTTGGAAGGAAACTTGGAGTTTTTCCATTGGCTCAGGCTGAGACTTGAGAAATAGATTGATCTTCTCTAGGTTGAATTCCACCAGGAAAATGCTTGGGGGGGGGGGGGGGAACTGGCTATCAACCTAGGACTTGAGGTTATTTTGGCAACTAAATTTGGTGCTCAATGTGTTTATCTATGGATACCTGGAGACTTGTTTAAAGACACTGAATTGGCCCCAGCACTTTAACCATTAATACTTTATCAATACAGCAGTGCAGTAGAGAGGACTTAAAACACGTTACTCTAACCCAAAATGCACGGCTCACATCCTTTTCAATATTCACTTTGCAATTCCATTACTGATTGTCTCTGACAGCGGGTGTAGTCCAACTTTATAGGCAGTCTTTTCATTTTATAGAGCTTTCCATCTGAAATATTAGAGAGTTGGGATTAGTGATTTCATAGACCCAAGTTCTATCATTCATAAATCTTTTACCTTAAAATTGAAAGCGTTATCTTTAAACGCGTTCTGCAAATCTTTCATGGGAATAAAGGTAATTTATGAACTAGATGTGAGGTAACTGAACAAAGTATACTTTATGAAGTTTGGGGGCCATTAACTCTATATTTTGATTTTTCTTCATTTTTTTAAAAATGGTACCTTTGAATGTTTTGAGAATGTGAGGGGAAACCAGTAGTACCTTAGGTCAGTCACCAAGGTGATGGAAGTCTCCCAGCAGACTTTTAAATATTTGAAACGGAAAATATTTAAGGGTGTACAAAATGACTGGTGCTTTAATTTTTATTTATATTCTCCTTTTGGTGTGGTTGTGATGATAGCCTCACCAAGGCGGTGATCAGTAATGAACGTGGCCTGTTGGCGGATCCCTCCAGGGCTCTGATTCAATCTTTTGAGTTATGGGATGAGGACAAAATGAACTATTTTTCAAGCTTGTAAATATGTGACAAATGACAGTGCAAGAACTATTGATTCCAATCACAGCGATACAATGTTTCATAGTCAAGACTGACTCCGGCTTTACAAATGACTTGCAAGTTGAACAGTAAACCTGTGCACAACACGCTTCAAACTGGATCAGTCTTCAAGAATTTTTGTGTTAGTATTCACCTCCAATTTGAATAAATTCCCAAATTGAAACAGGCTTTTTATTTTCTTTCTTTCTTTCTTTCTTTCTTTCTTTCTTTCTTTCTTTCTTTCTTTCTTTCTTTCTTTCTTTCTTTTTGCATTAAAAAGATGCTGTTGAGTTTTCTTCCAATCTTAGAAGAAGGAAGAGAGAAACAGAATGTTTATAAAATCCCCTGTGACTCTACACACCTTTATCTGTGTTTGTCCTTGTTAATCTTAAGCCAAACATAATTGAGAAATCCCTCCCAAGAATATGAATCTTGAAACAGCTAAAAATTAATAGATTTTGTCTAGTTCAGCACTCAAATCATATCCAAACGTATCTGGAGACAAAAAACAAACAAACAAAAAAAAACATCCAATAGGTTAGAATGAGACACTCCAGTAGCCATTGTGTTCCTGTTTGGGGCAGATGAATCTGATTATTTCTGAAAAATCTCCTAATATGATAGGCATGTATGTGTGAAGACAGACCCTCTTGACCCTCACTTCCATCCTAAGCATGCCTGTGTGTTGTATGACATTGTGTTTGTTGCAAACTCCTTTTCCTAAATCCTTGCTTACACAAACCCAGGGAAACACTTTCAGGGGCCAGAAGTCAGTTTTGCGGCAATTGTGAGAAGGCAGCATCTGAACCTCCCACCCTGCCCCCCACCCTGTCGTGGGGCACCATTTTAAACTTGCCCCCAGGTTGTCACGGCATATTTTATGCAGGACTGACCTTAGCGGAGGCTCTGCATGCTGATGTATTATTGAGCTTCTTCCCCACTGCTTACTCAAACAGGCCATCTGGGTACCAGGACAGCACAGGGAATATGTCCAACTTTCCAGAGCAAGATAAAAATAAATAAAACAGGGGTGGGATGGGGTGAGGGAAGGAAAGCTCTTTAGCTTGTGCTGAGGAGTCGTGTTTTCAGACATAATTGGCGTGCATCTGGCCAAGGCACAGTTTCATTCTTTGTCTAACCCTCTGGCCTGCCAGCCCCTCCCCCCATTGTTCATCTCCATCACAGTGTGATGAGTCACTAAGCAAGGAAGGAGGGCGGCCACCACAAGGCCACTACCAGCTCCTCATTACAGTCACACTTCTGGAGAGGCTGGGATTAGTGGAGGGGGTGAGGGGGCAGCTGCTGAGCCCTGCAGACCTGACCTCAGCCCAGTCTGCACTGGGTGGGGGGGACTTGCATCTTCTTCCTATCTCTGCTCCCTCTGTGAGGGTGCTGGGTTATATGGAACCCCAGAGGTGGGTTATCGCAGCGGGGCGTTTGTCTGCCAAGCAGCCCTCAGCACTCCCCCAGTTGAATCACAAAGAACTCAGTCTTGCACATCTATGGCTTCCCCAGCGAATGTTTCCCAGGCTGGGATCCATTTTTAGCAGCTCCACTTGGGTGATCAATGGCTTCCATTCAATGGGAATATTGACTTAGGAAACTAGCTCAGAATGTCAGATGAAGTTCATACTGCATCACTCTCCAGGATCCAGAGATAATCGTGAGTTCTCTGCAGCACGGGGGGGGGACTACCAGAAGGGGAGGACTGAGCTTAACCCTGCCCTCTCACCTTCAAAGGACATTGTTTGCTTTCCTTTGGTGGAAACTGCTATTTGTTTATAACCTAGTTGAGAAGAATAGGAAGTATTCTTAAAAGATATACATTTTAAATATTTCTATATTAAAAATAGTTTTGGAGACAAAATATCCAGCTTGGTTTGTTTTTCAGGGCATAGAAATGTAGTTGGTGTGAACCAAGGACAAACCACCACCTCCTGGAAGCCTCCTCTGCTCCCCACCCCATCACTCCTCAACTTTGTTCTCCCGTGACTCTTATAGACACCCTTGTAATATCCTCCACAAGGGCATTTGTTTTGTTCTATGCCCCCCTCCCCTTTTAAGAGAGTGAAAGGCTGGGTCTGCACTTTAACCAGCTGTGCCAAGCCATCCCTACGCCTGGCCTACAGGACAAACTCAATACATATTTGCTGAATAAATGACTACTCACAGCTAGTCACTATTTAGAATTTAGCAGTGCACCAGACACTTTAGTTAATCATCACAACCATCCAAGGGGGCAGATAGCACCCTTACCTTTATTGTCCAGATTAGAAAATTGAGGCCCAAAGAGGTAAAGTAGTAGGTAGAAGAGTGTGAGCCTGGGTTTTACTCAGGCAGTAGAATTACAAAGCCTGGTTCTAGCTACAACCCCACACAGTAATGGGTGAGTGATCCTGCCTCCCTTTGTGTATAAATAGAAAATGCACACTTGCATTCTGAGGGATTAAACAAAGATACCTCCTCCTGGGGTATATTGGATTGTGATAGTTATTCAGGGTCTTTGGGGAGAGAGAAAACAAATTGTAAAATATACTCAAGTTCAAGCATTTTTACAGCAACAGAATTGAGAGCCCGAGCACAGATTTAGAATAGGCATTGGCTGTGTCATCAGCAAAATGAACTCATCTGTGGCACACGGACCCACCACATCAGTGGGCAGGCTTGTTTTAGTGTGCAGGCTCCAAAGTATACAAACTTCCTCCCCCCCCCCACCCCAGCTAGCTAGCTATATGACTTTGAACAAACAATACAACTTTTCTGACACTTAGTTTCCACATCTATAAAATGGGACAAATAAATGGTGCCTAATAAACAGTAGGCACCTTATGACTTCTAATATCTGAATATCTTCTAATGCCCATTCGAACTGAATAAAAATTACCCAGAGAATGCAGAAACATGGGCAAGAGAACGCAGAAAACAAAGAAGGAATAAAAATATCTGTCTAATGCAAATGAACCACACTTACAAATGATTAAAGTCCCAAGCTATATGTTACGTATATTTTGCCACAATAAAAAAAAAAAATCTGCAAAATTTAAAAAAGAACACTGGATATGTCAATGGAAAACCAAAAATGAAAACAAAAACAAAACTGCTATTGCTATAGAAATTTCTAAACTGTCCAAAATGATATTTATTATTTTTATGGTTAACATTTAATACTATTAAAAGTTTCAATTAAAGTATTTTTGTGGGTTAAGAATATCTAACCCAATTTGTATTCATATTACTTGGACTTTTTACTATTCTCTTTGCATTTCCAAGAATAAAATGGGTGCCCCAAAAGACTGTTACTTTGTCATTTTTAACAATTTAGTGTTTTCAGAGCTCATATTCTATTGCATTTTCTTCACTACTCATTGAAGACAGAGGTGAGTTTGGTGTGGCATCTTGCTGAAGGTCTGTGGGTACCTGTCTAGGGAAGGCAGGTTTATAAGGATTAGGTGAACAAGGACAGAGCTCCAGACTGAGATCCTTGACAAGGCAATGACAGCACTGGCTGTTTCCAACCTGTGGCTCTAGGGTCTGTGCTTCATGTGCCCTGCATGCCTCCCCCTTCACATACTTGAATTGTCTCACAGGTAGTAGCTTTTGCCGTCTGGATATCTCAAAGAGCTGAAGTCAGGCCATATGACCTAGCTTTGGTTTGGTAAAGACTGACTCTTTCCCTGAAGAATCAGGAAGAAGGTCCAAGAGAGCTTCCAGTACCTCCAAGGCTGGCCAGGGGACATGGGATAGAAAGTTGGCTCTTATTCTCTGTGGGTTTCTTTGACCAAATATCATTAGACTTTTAATGCAGAAAGCAGAGAAAACTACAATATTAATAACAGGCAGAGCTCTGAAAGTCATCTAGTCCAACATTTTCCACTTATTAAATAAGAAGCTGACGCTCTGAGAGGTAGGTAGGTGAGCCTCAGGGCAGCCTCCACCCCACACACGGGCACTCTCACACTGCCATACTGCTGTTCTGTGTGAGTAAGGCTGACGACAATCTGCTAGCCAACAAAGCAAAAAATCGGGACCTGTACAGCTACAAAGAAAGAAGAATAAAAGTAAAATTCTTTATAGTATTTAGCCATGCTTAGGAAAATACTCATTGTCTTCCTTTCATTGAAATTTAGGGCCACAGTGTAAAGAATCTGCCACACTGATTAGGGGAGAGGTTAGAACACTAACACTCATTGGCCAAACCAGCCAGCTGCCTGTTTTTACAGATAAAGTTTTATTGAAACACAGCCAGGCCCACTTATTGACACGTTGTCTATAGATGCCTTTTGAACTGCTATAGCAGCATGGAGTCATTATGGTGCTATCACCTGTTCTGCCTCAAGTCTCCTCTCCATGTTGGCCTGGGGAACTCATAATCGCTTCCTCACAAGCCACTTCAAAGTAACCTCCTGCCTTGACCCAGGTAAGCAAAACTTCCTTCAGTTTGTATCTCCAGAGCCTAATATTGTATGTGGTATTACTGGAGCACACACGAACGGTTTTTTGAAAAGATGAAGATATGGGTGACAAAAACATTACAAACGAGGTAGGGGAGAGGGAGGAAGAAGGGAAGAAAGAAGAGAAAGAAGGAAGAAAAGAAAGGAGAAGGGAAGTAAAGTGAAGAAACCAACTTCTGCAGGGTCTTCCGCCTCCATGCTCAAGTTCTGGGGACTCTATATTACAACTAAGAGGACAGCCTTGGGAACATGATCTGTTCAGTGGTTTCTTTTGAACACTCTGATGTTTGCTTCTGCAACATCTTCTTTATTTATTTTTTTATTAAGTCATAAATACATAAATCACGTATACATCAATACATTTATGGGGTACCATGTGCTGATTTTATTGAAGATGCTACCAAGAAGAACGGATGTGCCTTCTTAACCAGATTCAGTGAGATGGTTCCAAACCCCTTCTCTTTGTGCACGGCCCCCACTCCAGACTTGGTAACATGGTAAAGTGGAAGAACTCTGCTAGTGGGGCTGGACAGCCTCACAATTAACTGGCTTCCAATGTTTTTACAAATCCTTTGCTCTTCTCCGAGGTATATCCAGATTGTCATCACTGGCATTGAGTGTTTTGATTAAAGGTTTTATGATATACTTAAAATGAAACAAGGTGGGTCACTAATACATAGCACAGGAAAATTATCTTTGGCTAGAGAAGGAATTGTTGTTGTCCATATTGAAGCATTTTCTTCTCCAGTAAATAGGAGAAGGTGCACTTGGGTCAAAGGTGCATTCAAAGGAGAAGAGAGAGTCTGCTGGGGAAGAACGTGTACTCGCTCTGAAGGGCATTTTACATATTGCTATTTCTGATGATATACCTTTAAAAATATAGCTCTATTATTGATGCATTTCATTAGTTAAAAGGGTGACATTTCTCTGTATTAATGAAATAGAGTTAAGCTCCAATCAGATGAACCTGCCATAAATATCCAGTGCTAACTGATAGAGTTTTTACACTTTCATTCATGATAAAAAATGGTTTCCTGATTAAAAGAGAAATTCTAGCTGCTTCTTAGAAGAACAGTTGGGAGGAAAAAGGAACATAAAATAAAGATGTATTGCAGAGGAAAGAAAAGCTATGCAAGCTTCACATTTTTCTTAAATGCACATGACAGGGCTCTAGGGGAAAGCCCTCTGGGAAATTATTTACAGTGGATGAAACCAAGGCTCAGATAAGTTAATTGAACTTGCCTGGAGTCACTGCTCAGATTTGTGGTGAGAATAAGATTTGAACCCAGAGCCACTGAGTTACTATGCTATTGCTCACCTTCGAAGCATTCCTGTTATACAGAGACCTCAGGAACATTATTGCAAAAGTTACCATCAGAAAACTTGGCTGCTGCGGTTGAATTCTCTTGCTAATTTTACTGAGCCATGTCCCATGCTACCTGGTGGTATATTAGGATGTATTGCTGACTGGTCAAGACTCAGTCTCCTCCTGGATGTGCAATAAGACTGGGGCCGTTTATTTTTGCAGTTTATGGTGCTCATGCTATGTTTCGATTCTTTTTAATTTAAAGGGAATTTTTTAACTTGCTATATAAAATGTAGTTAAATTTTTCTAATTTGGGCCCTTTTCATTTCAGAATTTGTTGTCAATTCACCTGAACTGAAGCTGATTTCTGCATTGTTTTTGAAGAAAAGATTAACCAAGCCAATTAACAGCATAAATAAAAGACATATCTCAGGCAGGGTGTGGTGGCTCATGCCTGTAATCCCAGCACTCTGGGAGGTCAAGGCAGGTGGATTACTTGAGCTCAGGAGTTTGAGACCAGCCTGAGCAAGAGTGAAACTCCATCTCTATTAAAAATAGAGAAACTAGAGCGGCACCTGTGGCTCAAAGGAGTAGGGTATCAGCCCCATATACCAGAGGTGGTAGGTTCAAACCCGACCCCGGCCAAAGAAACTGCTAAAAAAAAGAGAGAGAGAGAGAGAAACTAGCTAGGCATGGTGGCAGGTGCCTGTAGTCTCAGCTACTGGGGAGGCTGAGGCAATAGGATTGCTTGATCCCAAGAGTTTGAGGTTGTTGTGAGCTATGATGACACTGTACCCAGGGCAACTGAGTGAGACTCTATCTCAAAAAAAAAAAAAAAAAAAAAACATATTTCATTATTTAACTCCAACTATCCATTTTCAAGGCTGTTAGCAGTGGATAGTTTGCAATGAATATACTGAATGATGCGACAACTGCCATCTACCAAGTGTCTGTTGCTAGGCTGAGACTAAGAGATAAGATGATGTATCATTACCTTTGGTCTCTACAGCAGTCCTATCAATGGTCCTATTTTACAGCAGAAACCATTTTTTTAGCCATATGTGTTTTTAGATAGCTGTGTATTGGAATGCAATACACAATTTTATCTCCAAACAGATTAATTCCAACCTTTAATTAATCCCTTCTCAGTTGATATTAGTGAGGTTGTGTTATGCAAAGATGGAGTTTAACTAATTGAAAATTTTACTCAGCTGTTTTGTTTCATGCACTCTCCTGGTTGTGCCTTGAATTACTCCTGTACAAAGCTGGATCAGCGTGGCGGGGGAAATGCTGCAACACGTTCCAGGCCAGGCAAGAGGTTGCGCGCAGGAGGTTGAAGGCAATGCTGTGTGGAGCCATCGACACAAAATGGTTGACACAAACGATGATATTGAACCCATCTTTACTGAGGATCTTAATACTTTTTCAAAATGATTGCTTTAAGTCTTAAAATAGTGCACTAAAATATTACTTATCTTGGTCAGAAATTTTTGGGTGCTCCCTCCAATTTTACATTAAAGATGAGAGCCTCATTTTCCTCGCTCTAATCTCAGTCCTGGATAAATGGCTGGATGCAGCCAGCAGAATGTTCTTAAAACGATAGCTAAGAAAATACCGTGAAGGCTACGTGAAACAGTTTGATGAAAATATTTCAAATGGTATATAAAACAAGCACATTGTACCCCATGGTTGCATTAATGTGCACAGCTATGATTTAATTAAAAAAAAAAAAAAAAGGTAAGGTATTTTCCACAAAAATCAGCATTTCTGGCATCCCTGTGAAAATCATAACATCTACAACACCAGACTTGCATTTCCATGAGACAAACCTGGACTTACTCCTTCCTCTGCATGGCCACCACCTCCAGAAGTGGGTCAATGGCCTCTTGTTCTCCGCAGTCCTCCCCTTCCTGGCCAGTCCAGTGACCCAGCTCCTGTTGACATCCGAGTTGAGCACTGTGGGGCTAGACCAGATGGAGACTGTCCAAATGTTCATCTCTAACCTTCCTGAAACTTGTTCTACCATAGTCTATAGCTTTCTTTTAAGATTACGGATGTGCCACCCTTGACATTATGATCTTGGCCAGCGAGACTCCAGCAAGAACGCCACTGACCAGCCCTGAAGCATCACAGGTCACAGTGCTGAGGGTGCATGTTACATGTTTTTTATGCAAAGCAAGCTTAGTGTTTTTGCCTATGAAGGACTTAAGTTAAATACTTTTATCATTGCTAAGATCTTTTGAGCACTTTCAACATGCCTCACACTCGGCAGAAAGCTTTAGATATGCGATCTTACTTATCATAAGAATCATACCAGATATGTTAACACCCCCAAATTACACCCAGAAATTGAGTTATTAAAAGGTTAAGAAACTTTCCCAAGGACGTATAGGCAGTAGACAGAGGAACCTGAACTTGAACCCAAGATGGATGGCACCAGAATCCTACACCCTTTATTGCCAAGCACACTGTCTGCCCGTGGCCACCCTCATCTTTAGTAACACACACCCTGCTCCCCAACTGCACAGCTGCTCTTTGCTGTCACTGACGTTAACATTCACGAGCACACGGCATCTGATCTGAGAGCACACAACAGCTGCCTGTTGTACTAAATGCACTTCAAGGACCCATCTTCCTTATTTTTTGTGTCTTTTTTATACCAGATTAATTTTTCAAAGGTTAATCACAGGGCACTTATTTTAATTATGCCTTTCTAGTTACGACAAATGACAGCATTTGACTTCTTGTAACCTTCCTTTGTATTGTGTGACCAATGAGATTATTAATAAATGCCTTTTTATTATGGAGTCACGCTGTAGGTGCCCACGGGGTACAGAATGGCCTCATGTATTTTATTCTGGGTGCAGTGTCACCAGGGCCTTGCAGATTTGCTAATGAGCTAAATCCAGTTAGTGCCACATGCTCTGGACGGCCAGAGATCTTTTAAATACATCACTTCTTTCAGAGACTCAGCTGGGTTCAGTTTGAGAGAGATTAACTTCTCATTCCAATTAACAGAGAGTCATACTGGTAGAGAGAGGGTTGCTCACGTGGCCTCAAGCCCAGAACCCTCTGACTGATGAACTACTGACCAGCCAACAACAAACCCGGGCTTATGAAAGGATGACCTCAAGAAAGGATTTTTTTTTTTTAATATCATTATTTGTTTTGTGGTGTGCCTTCAAGGCCACCGTCTCCTTAATAGGGTGGGTAGTGAGGAGGAGAGAAGCTGTTTTGTTTCCCATGTGGATAGCAACTGAGCAAGAAAAATCTATTGACTCCTGTCTCGAATGACGGCAGTTTAAAAAGTTAGGGAGTGAAGCATTTAAAACGGACATGCAATAGGGTATCATCTGATTTCAATCCTTGATCAGATTCCTCCATCGCAAAACACTGGGTATAAATGCGACTCTAAATTCTATATTTTTTTCGAGTATTAATAATACTAGCTAACAATGATGGAGCACTCGCAGGCTCCAGCACTCTCACAATTGCTTTACGTGTATTAATTTAAGCCTCACAACCACCCTGGGACAGAGAGATGATTTTTCTCCTACCTTGTACTGCTCCGAACAAAATTCATGAGCTAACGTCTCTGTCTTGTGTTTTGTCTCTTCTCACATCTTGTTCTTCCTGAGTTGAATTAACATTTTAGCTGTGCATGTTGCTATTCTGTTTGTGTTCAGAGGGTGTTTTAAAATAAAATGCTTTGGGAAACCAAAGTCAAGTCCATATTATGTATCTCCAAAGACATACAGAAGAATAGGAAATTTTCACAGACAGATAGGAAAGGAAAAAAATGCTGTTTACCGCATGTCATCGTACTGAAGAAAAAATGTGCAAAATAAAAAGTTCAGCTTAGAAATCAAGAAAGGGATGGAAATGCACATCTTTCTTTCATTTAAAATTTAAAAGTAATATGGAAAAATATAATCTAGAACATGCTCAATAGTAAAGCAAAAATATACTGTTGAGAGTAAAACTATCTCACCTTAGCTCTATGACTAAGACAAGCACCCTAGCCCATCTCAAGAAAACTCCAGAGGTATTCCTGAATAGAAATTATTGTGTGAAGAAAATGCCATGAAGGCTTTGCTGAACAGTTTGATGAGAATATTTCAGATTGTATATGAAAGCAGCACATTGTACCCCTTGATTGCACCAATATACACAGCTATGATTTAACAATAAAAATAAATAAATTAAAAAAAAAAAAAGAAATTATTGTGTGTACCCTCACCACAAGCCCATCCAAAAATCAATGTGGTAAAAAAAAAAAAAAACAAAAAAACTTGGGCAGCACCTGTGGCTCAAAGGAGTAGGGTGCCGGCCCCAAAAGCCGGAGGTGGCAGGTTCAAACCCAGCCCCCGCCAAAAACAAAACAAAACAAATTTACAAAAAAAAACCCCACACCTTCACACCTTGTTTTATAAGAGAATGTATTCTTTGCAAGCCATGACTGTCCAAGGAATTGTATTGAGGGGAGGGTGTTGATAAATGTTTTTTCAAAAGTAATATCTCACACTTAAAAATCAAGAATCAGCACCCTTGTTTGTTCTCACGGAAGACAAAGGTGAGAAAGGATTCTCAATATATAAATGCTTTCTGAAGCTACAATTGCACACAGCCGATGGCTTTGAAACCGCCTCTCTATCTACATGCGGCCAAGGGCAAGGCCTGCCAGGAGGTGTGCTACACACCTAATGCATGGACCCTTACATTAATCTGAAAAAAAAAAAAAAAAAAAAGACTTGTGGGAAAGGGTTTGAATGGACAAGTAATGTGCCTGTAAATGTGCTTTTCCAAGAGTGTAATTGCTTCCTACTCCTCAATGCCTGCAGGGGAGTCACTGGGGCTTACTGGGACACAGTTTAGAGCAAACAAAGGATCCACTTGAAACAATTGCGAGAGGAGACTTTACCAGCGTTGCACACACGCCAGGAAGCCGTGGTTGGGGTGGGGGATGCAGCCACTGACCAACCAACCAAAATCCTGAGGATCTCAGAGTATAGCTTTGTACCCTCTTGAAACAATGCTTACATTTTATAAAGGAAATCTATTCCCTGTGATTCTTAAATGGGACTTGCTTATCATTTCAGCCTTAAGAAGCCTCTTTTCTTTTTTGCTTTATTGAAAGTATCCTCACAAGAATGGGCACTCCCAATGAGGAGCAAAACTGTCTCCTTTCTGTGGGTTGGACCGCCTGTCCCCCACCTGCTCTCCGTGCCTCTCCTGGCCAGGACTTCTGGCCTCCCCTCATGCGGCTCTGGCAGACGGCTGGGTAATCACCTTCTGCCCCCACAGAGCCGCCTTAGGCACAGCGACCCAGGGCTGTGCTTCTTCCCCCGGGACTTGGTGCTCCATGGACCATGGGAAGCATCCTGATGCCACCTGGCCAGTAGTGTTTTAAAGGTTCTGATGAACTCCTAAAAATGTGGTTTCTGAACCTACTATAGGAAAACAGGAATGTTTATGGTATCTGTTAAGCTCCTTAACTTTATTTTTTATTTATTTTATTTTATTTTTTGAGACAGAGTCTCTGTCACCCCGGGTAGAGTGCTGTGGCATCATCGCAGCCCACAGCAACCTTCAATTCTGAGGCTCAAGTGATCCTCTTACCTCAGCCTCCTGAGTAGCTCGGACTACAGGATGTGCCACTACACCCAATAGTTTTTCTATTTTTAGGAGAGACAGGGTCTTTCTCTTGCTCTGGCTGGTCTCAGACTTGTGAGCTCAAGGAATCTGCCTACCTCAGCCTCCCATAGTGCTAGGGTTACAGACCTGAACCACTGCACCTGGACAACTTTATGTTTCAAATCAGGGTAATTTTTAAAATGTAATAAAGTACATGTTAGTTTTATAAACCCTTCTTCCTTAAATGGTAGCATAATATACACACATTTTTACTTTGATTTATTTTACCTACCAACCAATAAACATAGAGATAATTCCACAGTAATACATGCAGGTGGTCCTTGACTTAGATTAGTTGAGAACTACCCGTACATATTAGATTAATATTTTAACTTTATGATAGTACAAAAGCAATATGCATTCAGCACACTTACATCTGGATGAACCTGTCATAACTTGACATACAGTGGGGTATCCAGATACAACCCCATTGTAAATCAAGGGACATCTGGCAGTCTGCACTCATTTTTACGGTTGCATATTATTTCTCTGTTAATTTTCTTAGTTGTTTATCTATTTCAATTTCATTTATTACTTGTTTAAATGTTTGTTATTTTATTATATACTATTATTACATTTAAGAATTTATTATTTATTTTTTATTTCTTTCCTTTGACTTACCTTGGTCTTCTTCGCTCTTCTTCCTTTAGATCCTTAAGGTATAACCTTAAGTCATTGATTTTAGAAGGTACCTGAAGTCTTCGGGAGATTGGAAAGCAAGACTATTTTCACAGTGTAAGAACTTCACTTGCTTGCTCACCATTTCCCCCGGGATGTTCTAGAATATATTTCCTTTACCAAGCCTGTGAAAGAGAACCACATTTATGAAAAGGGCCTCAGTGTCTTTGACGAATTCTATTGTTTTATTTTCTGTAGCTCAGGAATGATATCAAATTAGAATCTCTGGATGCAATGGTGACGATGGGTGTATGGGTGGCACTTACCAAGTGAATGTGTTCCCTTGAAAAGACAAGACAGATAAAACAGTAATCAGAATGGTGTGATCTACAGAGATCGGCATTGAGTAGCTGATCATGTTATCTCTGGAATTGAAATAAATAGGCAGGCAACTAAAGCCTTATTCGATCAGTGTAAATAGAAAGCTCTAGGTCTGATTCATACGAAGTCCTACTTGAATTACGACAGTAGAGAGTCACAAATTCCCAAAGTTGGGACAGACCCCAATCCCCCTGAATGAGGGGAGGCCAGCTTCCCTCATTATGGACACTACTGCACCAGCAACAATTTACACTATGCAGCGTCCCTTTCAGTCTTCTTCAAAGAGGCTGTGATCATTTAAGTGACTACGCATTGAAGGAGGGGATTATTGAACAATGGATCTGAACTGACACTAATTCCTGGAAACCCAAAATACCAGTCTGTGGGACACCTGTGAGTAGGGACTCATGGGGGTCAGAGGATCAATGGAGTGTGGGTCCGGGTTTGTATCACTGTAGAGAAATAGTGATCCACAGTGATCTGCCTGCTTGCCACAGCCAACGACATATGTGTGTGTATAGTAGCTAGTTTGTGGTGAGAGCTGGTGAAAGCATCTGTACATACTTAAAACACATTTAAAAAAAAAATAAGAGCATAAACAAAAGCATAACAAACATGGTTATGATATGAAAACAGGCAACATTAAACTTAGTCAAACATTCACAATTCCAGGTATCTAAATGAATGAATTTTGTCTAAGAAGAAGCTACGTGCCCTGCATTTGTCACCTCCCCAGACCTCCCGGTGATGGAAAGCACTCAGATAGACATGAGTGCTCTTTCAGGGAGCACAGGGAAAGCTGCAGAAATCACAATCTCAGAGCTGCTCTTATATTTCATTGTCACTAAGATACTAAAATATGGCGGGGATAGGAAATGAGATTCTAACTCTTTAATGAAATATAACATGAGAGATGAAACTTGCTCCCTCCTCTTCAATAACTGCACTGAGCTGCCATGACTAACAGTACGATTTCCACTGGTGATTTCTAAATCTGATACTACCTTTTGATTTTAAGACAACTTGCAATGTTACTTCATTTTCTCAAATTTCTCTCCATAATAATTAGAGTACTCACATATTCTGGTTTGCCCAGGATGGTCTCACTTTCTGATTACGTCCTGACGTCTCATCCAAATTGAGCACCCACCATTTTATATAAAGTAACACTGTCCAAGGGATAAATTAAATGCTCAGCCTATCTATAACTCAAGTGTGGCTTTATCTATGCAAAGTTTCATAACTATTTTTTGAAAATAGGAAAGTTGGAGAGTCTTTGCTATCAGATTGATGGAATATCAAGTATCTTTTTGGTCAAATAAGATGAGGTCAAAGACTCTTATTCTCACAGGTTTTTAGCCCATCAAACGTGACACAGGATGAGATTCTCACCCCAG
This sequence comes from Loris lydekkerianus, assembly GCA_963574355.1. Lineage (NCBI taxonomy): Eukaryota > Metazoa > Chordata > Mammalia > Primates > Lorisidae > Loris > Loris lydekkerianus. Next base: position 19,884 of record CAUYPK010072163.1, on the reverse strand, counting down.
TTGTCCGTAAGAGTTATTTCTTATTGCAAGAGGTGGACTTCAACTTGGCGGTAAATTGGGAAATACAAATGCTAAAGTCTGTTTGTGCTTTCCCTTTGAAACCAGTTTGGCAATAAATTAATCCCATTGCTAGGCCTTTTGGTAAGTTATCTCCAAGTCGGGGAAGTGAGGGCTTGTAAGTGCTTCAGAGGTGGCAGGGGTCCATGTGAAAAGGGCTCCTTTTCACTCATGTGTTATAGGTCTTGAAGTGACATTACACAGCACCCATCTCCGTGTCACAACTCCCGTATATCAACATCTAGAGCACAAGCAGCGAGGTCAGATGCTTCTGGTGGGAAGGCAGCCACCAGGTTCAGACCAGGACATTTGTCAGCATGAAAGAAGCATTTCATGGATGGGGGCTTTCAAACAAAGGGCAGCTGGAGGATGGTCATGTCAAACTTGACTTTGTTTTTCTTCCAGAACAACCTACCCTTCCCCTGTCCATATTCCCACCTACATGTGTAAAATCACTTCCCAAACTTCAAGGCTCCAGGAATGCTACCCATCCAGGAAGAAGCCCCCATTTTCTCAGATATGCCCCATCCTATTTTATGCCTGTCTCTTAGCCTCTACCTTCTTAAATACTTCGCTATACGTGAGCCTGATTCCCACACTGACACATGTAAGCATATTGAAGACAGGAGTATGTGCGTTCTGCTCATCTTTGAAATATCTCCTAGAATTTATTTACTGTAGCATATATTTATTTTGATAAAATGTTCACTATTTGAAGTTCTCCATTTTATTAATTTTTCTTTCATTGGTACATGGAGCCACCTAGCCTACTGTTGAATTATTTGGAAAGATTCTATCAGGTATCCAGTTGAGTGCCCAAGCTATAAGCATGTCTTCACATGTAGAGAAACTGTCCCTAGATCTTCTCCACTGTGTCTTAGAGCTTCCAGATATAAACCAGGAGGCTTCAGAGGAAGTAGAGTCATGGGAAGGTAACATCTAGCACATTTGAAACACTTGAGTTAGAGGACACATGATATGCGCCAAGTGAAATGATCAGGGTCTGTGGCTCTCACTGTCTTTCCCCACGATTGGATTATACCATATTACACCATAATAAACCGTGAAGTCCCCATGAAGAATGCAAGGGAATGGATTTTTACATATGAATACACTCATGTAACCCCATTCAGATCAGGAGGGAGAATATTTACAACATTGCAGAGAGCTCAGGGTTCTTTTGCCATCAATAACCACCCCTAATAATAACCACTGTTCTGACTCTCATCACCATAGATTAATTTTGCCTTCTCTTACAATCCACTTAAATGAATTAACGGTATATATTCTTTTGTGCCCAAGTCTTTTATTCATCATTATGTCTGTGAGAATCATTCATGTTGTTATGGGTAGATGAAGATAATCCTTTCTCACTGCTGTGTAGTACTAAAATTTATTTAAATAATCCCCTGTTGATGAACAATTGTTTCTAATCTTTTTCTATCATGAACAATGCTGTAGTTAATATTTTTGTGAAAATATAATTGCACCCATAGAAAATATATTTGTAGGATAATTTCCTAGAGGTGGAGGTACTGGGTATAAGGATGTGTACATTTATAATTGTGTTAAATGTTGCCAAATTTCCCTCTGAGGCCTTTGTACCAATTTGCATTCTCATCAGCAATGTCTGAGAGAAGACAGAAGTTCTTAACCTTGAGTTCAGACACCCTAAAATTTTATGTGATCTTTTTCATTTTCTTTTTTTCCTAGCTTTATTAGGCATGATTGGCAAATATAAAATACATATGTATATTTAAGAAGTGCAATGTGATACTTTGATATCCACACACGTGGTGACATGGTGACCATAATCAAGCTGATTAACATGCCTGCAACTTCACATGGTTACCTTTTGTGAGTATGTGGTAAGAATACTTAGGAACTCTCTTAGCAAATCTCTTCTACTATGGATGGATACTTAGACTGCTTTCATTTAGAGGCTATTATAAATAAACTTGCTGTAAACTTTCTTGTGCATGTATTTTGGACAAAATATTCATCCCTCTGTATGTATTCAGGGGTAGAATTTTCTAAGTCATGGGAATAGGCATATTCCTTGGATATTTTATGTATATGTTAGCAGACACTACCAAATGGTTTTCCAAATAATTTTCAAATACTTTACACTTCCTCTAGCAGCGTGTGAGGGCTCCATTTTTCTCCATCAACTTGCCATCATGGTAATGCTTGTTATTGTCAATTCATTTTATTCTAGTGATTCTCATGCACATTATCATTGCCTCATTGTAGTTTTAGTCTATATTTCCCTTGTAAAAAATAAGGCTGATACATTTGTAAGTCAGCCATCTGGATACCCATTTGTGTGAGGTGCCTATTCAAGAAATAGATGATTAAAGTTGAGGGGTGGGAGACTAGAGAATTGTACAAGGAGGAGGAGAAGGGAACTCGGAAAGGGATGAGAGAGACAGCTAAGTGCGCGGGCACCCACTTCACTGCACAGATCCCGTGGAAGTGTCCGTTTAACTTGACTTTTGCAAGGGCAGTCGTGCATGACTACTTTTATGACTACGTGCATAAAACTCCTGACAAACAATTGGTGTTGTGGTTATTGTTGCTACCTTACAAAGGAAAACCTAAAAAATGTTCCTGGATCTGAACAGATATAAGAAGGAAAAGAAATCTTCAAGAAAGCATTGTGGGTAAGCTTTTAGCAAAAGCAGAGGAAGAGAGATTGGGACAAGTGTTGTACACATGGGTTCAACAAAAGCAAGTGAAAATGACTCACCAGCCATTCCAGCCACGGGAGCAAGCTGAGTATGGGGACTTGCTGTGCAGTTTTTTCCTAAACATTTCCCTTCTAATCCAATAATGGATTTGGCTTTGCTAATTAGAGATTAAGAGTGTGATTCTTTGGCCAGTCATAAGTGTCATTTAAAAATTTCAGGCTGGAAATGGAGTGTGGACATTGGAAGTCAAGAAATAAACAGTATTGCTGGGCGTGGTGGCTCACGCCTGTAATCCCAGCACTTGAGAGGCTGAGGTGGGTGGATTGCCTGAGCTCACAGGTTCGAGACCAGCCTGAGGAAGAGCAAGAGCAAGACCCCACCTCTAAAAATTGCCGGGTGTTGTGGCAGGCATCTGTAGTCCCAGCTACTTGGGAGGCTGAAGCAAGAGAATTGCTTAAGCCCAAGACATTGCTGTGAGCTTAGATGCCATGGCACTCTACCAAGGGTTACCAAGTAAGACTCTGTCTCAAAAAAAAAAAAAAAGAAAAGAAAAGAAAGAGAGAGAGAGAGAGAGAAGGGAGGGAGGGAGGGAGGAAGGAAGGAAGGAGAGAAGGAAAGAAGGAAGGAAGGAAAAGGAAAGGAATAAACACTACAGACTAACAAACTGCTTTTCTAATTATTGAAGGGGGAAAAAAATCTGTTCTGAGTGAACAGGTTTTATTTATAATGCTGAGATATATAAAACGTCACCTGTGCGACATCTTGGTCTGTGCGTGTGTCTGTGGATGAACTTGCTTTGTGCAGACCTTCCACCTCCTTGGCCCTGACTGGCTCACAAGCTGCCTGAGCCGCCCCTTCTGATTAGATTTCCTCTTGCAGGTTTCCATTGCTTGTCTGAAGTTCGTCATGATTCCCTGGAATCCTGGTGTCTGTCTACTAAGATGGCCACTTCTCCGGGGTTCTGCTGTCTCTCTGCGTTACGGTTACCTGCTTTCCAAGTTTCACTCATGAGAACTTTTGTGTTTGAGGAAACCCTTAAAAATCATTACCTTGAAATCATTGAAGATAAATTGTTGAAATCATTACCTTCTTTTACAGAATTTCTCATCTCCTACAGAGACACAGAATGTTAGAGACAGGTGGATCTTATTGCTTATCTGGTCCAAGCCCCTCATTTAGCAGGTGGAGAAACAGAACGGCCCAGTAGCTAGCAGCAGAGCTGGGACTGGAATCCAGATCTCTAGGCCCTTGAGTCCCCGCAGTCACCCCTCATAGCATGGACACATTTGTGTCACTCTTATATCTCTCCTATTCCTTTAGGCCTGACAATTTGTAGAAAGTAAATATGGACAGAAATAATCATTTTGCAGTTTAGAATCTGTTAGGCACGTGTGAGCAAATCCAACCCAAGCTGGCAAGTCAGGAAGCATCTCTAAGAATTTGATTCCTAACAAAAGTGAGAAAACACTAAAACATTTATGTTTTAGGCACAAAATGCAATGGATATTTAAGTTATTCCTTGAGTTTGCCTTGAATTTTGAGGACGAACAGTGCTATCTTTGAATTCTGAATTGGACAATGAATAAAAACGGCAGTGCAGAAGGTGAAGTCTAAAGTCCACTGGGAAATAAATGGTTTGCCTTCAAAGCTGGGAATCATTCCAAATGGTTGGACAATTTAGACCCTCTTTAAGATTTTATGCGTACCAGCAAAGCACCTGGAGATAACTGTCACCACGTATTGTTTGATCATTGTTTACTTGCCCTAGTATTGAAACTATTACAGGGGAGAAAAATGTGGCCTAGGAAATACAGTTGTTTTAGTAACTAAAACTGGCTTTCAGATGCTCTAACAAATGAGTAGAAGTCTTCATACGTAGGTACCAAGGACTGACACCATAGTGAAGGTGACAGCTAAAGTGAGGAAGAACAAAGAAAAGTCATGATCTTGAAATAAAGTTCAGTTCATCTCATTATCCTACTTCAGTGCTGCATGAGGTATTGTAAATTTGTATCTATGAACACTCCTGCCCCTCAATATTTTCATAATGTGACAAATAGCCAGAGTTTGAAGGAAGCCATGCAGTGTAAGATGACTCTCACCTGGGAAAACACCTGCTGGCCTGTGTATGAGTAATTAGGTGGATAACCCCCTCAAACAAAGACAGGATGGACACGCTGAGTTCTCCAGAGCCCAGAAATGCTGGGCCCACCAGGGTAACCATTAGTCTCCTCCTGCGGATGGGTAGTATTTGCCACAGTTGCCTCTGCACCGGGATGCCCCCCGGTAGTTCTTACAACTGTTAAATTAAAGCTCTTGGTGGCTATTTCTTGAAACCCTTTAAAGAGCTGTTCCCTAGTGAACAGGACAAATGTCACCTATAACATATCAGGCAATAGGTTACTATTCCTTCCTCAATTAAATACAGACAGTCCTCTCACTCCAGGTTCTTAATACATGCTGGGTGGCAGGAGAAAGCCCAGGTCTCCCAAGCAAAGGGACAAATAAATATCACTCCTTGCTCCTGAACTAAACTTTGAATGTGTTCATTGGATTTCAGTGAGTCAGCCAGTTACTGGTATTGTTTCTATTTTCAAGATTATTGATAGTAACTTTAGAAACAAAGCAACTTCTTCTCTTAAACAAATGAGCAGATGAGATAGGCCCAGTTGATTTTTTCCTTAGCAATAAAAAGAAATGAGAAAAAAATTGCTAAGAAACAAGGATGGCCACTATTGTTTCCTCTAAATGCCACTAATTGTTGTGATAGGCGTAACTGATGTACTGGCTTCCCCACATGTGCTGCTGCATGCCTGGCGCAGTGTTAACTGCACTCTCATTCCATTTATCTAAGTGGCCAGTCCATCAGAGAGGGCCCCTCTTCTCCACGCATTTAAATGGACATGTGTGCAGCTTTGTACAGGACAGGCTTCTGATTGCTGTTACTGTTTTCTCCATTTAGAAATCGAGTCATTGGCATTTTAACTGTAAAACACACTATTATGGTGTAGCTCATAGCAAAGGAAAGAGCATTGGGTTGGGGAACAGAAGAATTACATTTCTGATCAGTGGCTACTAAATGAACCTTGAATGTGATTCAAATTCTCTGAGCCTCAGTTCCCTCATTTACAAAATGTGCGCAAAAATGTTTTTGAAGATTAAACGTGTGTGGCGATGCCTAGAGTTCTACAGAGAAAGGAAGTGTTACTATTTTATTACAATTAGCACAATTGATGCTCCTAGTGATCGTGATCTTCAGATTCCCACTTGGCAACAATGAAGTCTCAAAGCCAGGGATATTTGGGGAGTTGATAAGCAATGCTCAAGGGCAGACCCTCAGACCTTAATGTATAGTTTCCAGAGGCCACACTGGATTGGAAAAGGGGAACGCAGGAAACCAGATGGGAGGCTGTTGAGGGTGATCTGGAGATGCATATGGTGGTCTAAACTAGGACAATAGCAGTGGGGTAGAGAAAAGTAGATGAAATGAGAGATAGTGTGGAAGATCAGATGGACAGAAACTGACGATTAATCAGATGTGAGTATAGAGGGCAAGGGAAAGGTGGGATATAGTGTGCCCTTCACTGATACATGGGTGAAAACCAATTGTTTACATGCCCCCCAAATTCATATGTTGAAATCTGAATCCCCAATGTTATGGCATGAGGAGGCGGGGCTTTTGGGAGATGATCAGGTCACGAGGATGAAGCCCTCAGGATTGAGATTAATGTCTTTATTAAAGAGACTCCAGGGAGTCTCCTGTTCTTTTTTCACGCCCTTTGGGAATACAGTGAGAAGACAGCCATCTGGAAACCAGGAAGAGGACCTTTGCCAGACACTGAACCTGTCGGTGCCTTGGGCTTGGACTTCTCGGCCTGCAGAACTGTTAGAAAAAAAATTCTGTTTTCTATAAACTACTTGATTTATGGTATTTTATTGTAGAAACTCAAACCAGGCCAAGACAGTAGGTGACAGTAAAGGGGTAGAGAGTGAGTAAGCTGAATGGTACACATATCAATGATCAGAAGATTTTACCAGGAGAATGCTGGCCGTGCCTCCTGCTTCTGGGGCACTTGTGGTGGGAGAAAAAGCTGCTGGCCCTTGAGAGGCTAACTGAGGAGTAAGTCCTCCAAGAGAAGCCAGGTTTTTATTTTTTATATTTTATTTTTGTTTCAGGTTAATGTGAGGGTACAAACAACTAGGCTACAATATTTACATTTGTTAAGTAGGGTCCCTGTTGTAGTTGTGTCCCACACCCAAAAGGTGCCATGCACCCTTATGTTGTGCTCATTAAGTGGGAGCCAGGGTTTTACTGGTAAAGGAGGTAAAAGAAATATTCAGTGAATAGGTCAAAGGTGCTTTTTGATAAGAGGACAAGGTTCCTGGGGTCAGAGTGTACAGATTGGGACAGAGGAAGATTGAGTGGAGAAGAGAAATGGGGTTACTGGCGAGGATGGGTGGCCAGAGGACTGTGTTCAGAATGGTCAATGGGCATTCAGGGGAGTGGAATATGGTGAGTGTATCCAGCTCAAGGTTGCCAAGACAATGCACCCACCGCATCTTTGGAGGACAGTGGGCACTCAGCAATCCAAGAGGCATATGTGGCTTACAAAAATTGTACTTTAAGGTCTCATTCTCAGATGGACAAAATAACTTCTGGCATTCTTCTAGAAAGCCAATGAGAGCCTCCCTCTCACTCCAGGGAACTGCAAGCTACGTGGAGGTAAGCAGTCTGGTCTGAGGGTAAAGAAGTGAGGGAGTCAAGATCAAGAGGTCCAGGAGCAAAGGGAGTGTGAAATCCAGGTACTTGCTCAAAGCTGGCAAGAAACTTAAGTCTAAGCTACCAGGGAGAAAAAGCAAAAAGAAAAACATGATCAATTAAAGTGAGACAGGAGAAACACAGCTGTTCCCAACACTAGGACCAGACAGGAATATTCTCATGAGTGCTCTCAGAATGCAGGAAGGATATGATGTTCAGGGGCTGTCATGTGTCCCGTGGGCTCTTTGTCAGATCATCTTATAATGTTGGTCTGATGTCAATAAGATGACTTGTTCCTTCAGGTCATAGAAAGAAGTACCTCTAATCAGAAGTGAAGAGGGTTTTGTCTTGAAGCAGTGAGTTTCCTATCAGAGGCAGCTCAAGTCCGCCTGAGGGGGGTTGGCATGTAGAATGAGCTATGTATATACCGATAATACACCATATCATATATATCATATCATAGATAGCATCACAAACAAATATATACAGACTGTTTCTTTCCTAAAATAACAGGAGAAAGAAACTTTAGCTAAAATGATAGAAGCTATATCAATTCATCTTTGGAGCAAGCAGAGAATATAATGAATAACTGAATAAATAGATTAAATATGTCAAGTGACAATCAATTAGAATAAATGAAAATGATATCATAGCTGCAGTTAAAGGGAAATGGGATTTTCCATATTTCACCAATTCAAAGTGGTGTATTATTTTCAAATTTTAATACCTCTGAAATTAGACTGCCTCTTAAAATCAATGAACTCTTCCAATAGCTGTCAGCACGGCAGTGGTTTGATTGAGATTGCTTATGCCAATGGTTCCACAAATTTGTCCCTCTCCCCCAGCAACAGCAGTAGCATGTGGAAATCTGTTAAAATTGCGAATGTGTGGGTCCAACCCCTGACTTACTGAAGTAGAAAATCTGATTCAGCAGTCCGTGTTTTAACAAGCCCACCCGGAGATTCTGATGCACACTCCAGTTTCAGAACTCCTGGCTCGCGTACTTGAAAGAACACAAAAGCACTAAAAGCAGAGCCTGCAGATCAGGTGTATTGGAGTTCTCTAGAGATACAGAACCATCCATAAAGAGATTTGTTTTCAGGTGTTGACTCATGTGATTCTAGAGGCTGAGATGTCCCACCATCTACCATCTAAAAGTTGGAGCCCCGGGAAAGCCTGTGGCATGGTCCAAAGAAAAATGGTGGTAAAGATGCCAGTCTGACTGTGAAGGCCCAGGAACCACATGTGTGGAGGGCAGGAGAAGATTGATGTTCCAGCTCAAGCAGTCAGGCCAAAAGTACCAAGAGTAAATTCAACCTTTCTCCTCCTTTTGGTGTATTCAGCCCCTCAAAGGATTGGGTGATGCCCACCCACATAGGGAAGGGCAATCTGCTTTACTCAGCACACAATGGCAAATGCTGATCTCTTCCTAAACACCCGTGAAGATACAACCAGCAATAATGTTTAACCAGCTATCTGGGCATCGCATGGCCCAGTCAAGTTGACCCATAAAATTAACCAGCACAATAAAAATCTATCAGGGGTTTGGGAGAAAGTCTAAGGAACAATAGTAAAGTGCTCTTTTAATCTGTAGCAACCAAATGATTGTGTGAAGAGGGCAGGAAAGAGGACAAATCAGACATGCTTAGTCACATTTCGAAAACTAGGCTGTCTCTACACAATTGAAAAACCAGTGTAAGAGCCCAGAACAAATGACTTTTAATTTATTTGTAGATGTCTTTAAGAAGTTCTGCTCCTTCCATGCACTTGATGGCATGTAGGATAACATTGTGAAGGACAATATTGTGTGCAAAAGCATAGTCAGAGCTAATTGTGAATAAGAAAGAAATCCAAGAAAGAAATGAGGAACTTTAAAAAAAGTATCAACTTTTTAAAATGTTTTGCTTTTCATGCATATATGTAGATGGCGAACTATAAAAATTGATGTTTAATGGAGTCTAAATAAGCTTTTTCAGAAAGTTTAAAATAAAAATTCTAAGTGATAAAAAAGGTTGTGTCAATTTAAATGGCATCCTTCTTTTTCCTGGTATATATAAACTAATGGTCCATTTCACAATCAATACGATTCAGTTTGATGAAATACAATAATTCACAAGCCCCTGCTTGTCAGGTGCTTGTCTTTGTAGAGATACACTCTGTTTTTAGAAAAAGTCCACGTTTTATCAAACGATAGTAGCCTCCTGATGTGATCAGCTCCATAGAGGAAGTGGGCAGGGTCAAGGACCTGAGAAATGAAAAGTCTAGGAGAAGCAAAACACATTGCAAGATGCCAGCAGTGGGTGCAGGGTATGGGCTGAGGGTACATGTTGTAGATTCTAATTAACCTCCCTTCAAATCTTGGCCCTGTCATTAGTTAGCTATGGGGCTTTGGACAAATCATTGAACCTCCCTAAGACCCAATTTAGCCTCCTATAAAATGGAGAAAATGTTCATAGGTTACTGCATGGACTGAGTACATAATTCATATCTTCAAAGTGCTTACAGAAGGCCTGGAGCATAATAAATACTCAGGGATTGGGAGCTAATATAATAATTGCTTGCAGTCTGCACTGGAAACACCCTTGTAGTTTTTAGGGCAGCTGCCTACGGGTGCCCTGCTCAAAAGAACAACAAAAGAACAGACCTTGGGGACTGGCTTAACTGCTTGAACCTGCACAGAAAGAGTCAACTCTGCTTTTGCTCTGATAAATGAAACTCTGCTCTTGGAGAAAAAATTTTAAAACCATTTAAAAATCTCCAGAAAGTAAGTCAATTAAAGAGTTTTTCTAATCACATACTACATTATCAAAATGAAAATCCTTTTTCATTAGGGAAAAGCATTCCAGAGGTTATAATTCTTATTAATGGTGAGGATCTTTGAAGAAGATGGCTGGTGGGAAGAGACAAACATATTTCAAACAACCCATCCATCCCTGATCGAATCAACAAGGAAACTCTTTTTCTTTCCTGAACCAGCATCTAGAACATCACAAAAAACTTGCATCAACTCCTCAGAGAGCCTCTTCCCTGGTAATTAACGTAGGCACAGAAAGATAAACTGTCTAGAAGGAGTGATGTCATAGAGGTTGAGGATTTATTCATTTTCTCTGTAGAATGTTGAACGCTGTCATGAGGTTAGGAAATCAGAGTTGTGAGCTCAAATCTAAAAGACAAGACACACACATCCTTTGATCCAAACAATATCTGCCTCTTGATCTTCTGTTTCCCTCACTGATCTAACAAATCTGTGAACTATAATTTGAAGTCCATGAAGTCTAAAAGAAATGTGCTTAAATAAGATACGCACACATGATAGATAGATATTGATTAACTGATAGATGTACTCACTGGTCCTCTTTGTGTTATTGGGTTTGTAGATTATTTGGGACGAATTTTTATTTCAATCCCAATGTCCCCTGATCCTGATTGCACCATTTCCTGTCTTGTATCCTCATTCTCCTTTGATTAACAATAAATAATAATCATTACCAAAAAAAAATTTCACTATAAATTTATTTTTTTATTAAATCATAACTGTGTACATTTAATGCATTTATGGGGTATAATGTGTTGATTTTATACACAATTTGGAATGCTCTATTCCCCAGAATGTTAATGTGTTCCAAAGTCACATATAGACCAATGTTGGAGAGAGATAATGTTTTGGAATTAATGGCACTACTGAAGATGAAGCTGGTTATGCTGTGTTGCAGTGATTTTAAAGAGTGAGGTTAGTTTGTCAACCCAAGGTGAGCTTCGGATGTGCCTATATATTCATGGGCTCAACATGGGCTCAAGATCTCATCTCAGTTCTTCAAGTTCAGAAACTTGTTTTACACTTTTCCATCAGGAATCACCATATCTTCAATGTCCGACTCATATTAACCAAACTCACACGTAGCTCATTTACAAACCAGAATTGCTTTTAATGTGGGACATCCTCTTGGTAACCAGAGCCCTTATGCCAGTTCTCCATCCTATTCCTATTTTCTATATTAGGGTATTTTAATAACAGAATAATTAACTAGAAGATTGTTTCTCTGTTTTAGAATCAGAGCAAAGATCAACAGATGACCTCAAGGCATTTTACATCTTTTGAATCCCTGTATTGTCTTGTCCAATGTTAATGAATTCCTATTAAATTAAAGCTGTTGTATTTTATTCAAGGTAGAGTCTAAGAACACATTCTATTGATCGAACACACAATGCCTCTCTTTTGATATTCTGACCTGAGTGCTTTTGTCTTTTCCTAACTTCATTGTCAAATTGTTACCTTTTCCCAACTTTGCCTAGAAGTTTGGATCAGATATAAAAGTGATGATCAATTGTATATGTTAACTTGACTGGGCTAAGGGAAGCTCAGTTTGCTGGTGTATCTGGCAGGGCATTTGCAGAAAAGATGATGAGCATTTGAATCAATAGACAGGGTAAAGAAGTCTGCTCTCACCAAGGTTGGCAGGCACCATCCAATACAGTAGGGCACAAAAAATCAAAATTCATGCTCACTTTCCTTGAGTCAGAACTTCTACTTCCTCGTGTCCTCAGACACAGAACTCTTGGTTCTCCAGCCTGCACACACCTAGACTTACACGGGGGCCCAGCTCTGCCTCCCCAACACCTCTCCTCCCCCTCCTCAGTTCTCAGGCTTTCCAACTGGAACTGAATCACACTGCTGACCTTTCTGGTTCTTCAGCTTGCACATGGCCTGTAACAGGATGTATTTGTCTCCATAATCACATGAAACAACTCCCATAATAAATGTCCTTATATATGTGCATATATATATATATATATATATATATATATATATATATATGTCCTGTTTCTCTGTAGAGCCCTGACACACACACACAAAATGACATGCTGACTATAGATTATACAGAATATTAGAATCAGATCTTCTCTTGTTGAAAGAGACCTATTTTAAAGATCACTGGGTCCAACATCTCATCTTATACTTTTATTCTCTGTGTCATGTCAGCATTTGGGAACACTTGGAGATTATTTATTTATGCACACTTATGGGAAAACATCGTCATGATTTAATATTTCTGCTGTACATAAAATCCAACAAAGACATAAACTTGCTATGAAATTAATTGCATTTTTCAAACCATATCATCACTGTGAAGTTTCAGTCTCTTCAGTTAAATGAGGGAGGAATCACAGTGTCTTTCCAACTATCCATCTTCACACAGTTTCCTACTTTTGGCAGATTTCCTAAAATGAAACTTGCCCTTCTGCCACTATTTTCTTCCTGAAATTAACTGCTTTTGATGAGAAGGGCAGCACCAATGTTTAAACCAGCACTGACCTTCATCAGTCAGGCAAGGCAATCTGGTCAACGCTGAGGTCCTGAGGGAAGTTTGGATTAAGGTTAAACAGCACAGATGAAGTTGGAGTAGAGTCTTATGGCCAGCAAGGAGCTGTTGGGATCACTTGCAAGCAGCACCGTCCTGGAGCTCCTTGCCTGGAGGCTCACCTACGAGACCTTAAGAACGGAGCAGAGTAGGGCAAGGGAGAAGTACTTAGATGCCGGGCATATGGATTATTTAGAAGCACTTTGATTTCTTAGATTTACATTCTGTTGCAGAGGACAGAGCAAATGCAGATGAAAAGGCAGATGAAAGTACCAAAATCAGAAACTTGCTCAGCAGGGAAAAAAAGAAGGCAGAAGGTTTTAGGATAGGGGAATAGAGCTCACTTGCTTGAGCTCTCTTTTCTCTCAGGTTCCAACTAAAAAAAGGCATTTTGAAGAGTCAAAAAGAAGATTCAGCCATAACTTTCACATATCCGACTTTTTGGCATACTAACAGGCCAGGAGGGAAATGTAAGTTACATGGAATAGACACATTGACTAGCATTTAAGAGTGTGTTTCAGCTTAACATATACAAGCTGAGCAACTGTTATTAACATGAACTGTAGTAAGTATTGCAGATACCGAAATAAATGCAGTTGAATTCCTTTCCTTAAGGAGAAGATGAGCAGCGTAGTGGGGGAGGAACAGGTTAACCCGTGAATAGGAGAGAATAGGATCAAGATAAAAGAGATATGCAAACTCACAGTCTGCTTGACTTAGCTAAGATCTGGGAAAGGGGTTTGTGGAAGATGCATCACTCGCTCCTCCATCTTGTTTTGTTAAATAGATTTTATATTTTAGAATAATTTTTGATTTGTAGAAAAAAGGCAAAGGTAGTACAAACAGTCCCGTATGTCCTATAGTCAGTTTCTCCTATCATTCGTCTCTTACGCTAGAATAGCATATTTCTTACAATTAATAAGCTAATACTGATGCATTATCATTGCATGGAGTTCATAATGTATTCAGGTTTTCTTGGTTTTTAACCTAATGTTCTCTTTGTCATCTGGGATCACATCTAGGACACCACATTCCCTTCAGTCATCCTGTTTCCTAAGGTTCCTCTTGCATCTTATAGTTTCAGATTTTTCTTGCTTTTATTCACCATGAAAGTTTTCAGACGTACCAGGGAAATGGTTTATAAAGAGCCCTTTACCAGATCTTGTCTGATATTTTCCTTTTGATTCAACTGGAGTTATAGGATTTGGGGGAGAAAGGGGAAAGTACCATTTTTATCCCAGTGTATCAAGGGCCCCTGCCATCAACATGACTCCTTACTGGTAATGCTGCCCTTGGTCACTTGGTCATCTGGCCAAAGTACTGTTTGTGAGGCTTCTTCACGGTAAAGTTGACTCCCAACACTGGACGCCTTCCCACGCTGTCCTTTTTGGAAGGAAGTCACTGTTCACAGGCCACATACAAGGGGTTAAGAGTGGGGAGTTATGCCCCCTGTCCTTAAGGCAGAAATAGCTATAGACATTATTCAGAATTCTTCTTCATAAAATTGTCTTCTCTCTCATTTCTTTCTTTATTCAATCACTTATTCAGATAAATATGAAGTTATGGGTATTTACTTCATACATTGAGTTTTATTCCAATATTACTTTATTTTATGACTTGAATTGTTCCAGCTTTGGCCATTGGAAACTCTTTCGGTTGGCTCCTGTTTCTCCTGGGCATACTGTCATTATTGTGGGTCTTTTCTTTTTCTTTATTTTTTTTTTTTTTTTTTTTTTTGCCTCCTTTTATTTCCTTTTCTGTCCTCTCAGATATACTGCCTCTTGATCTTCTGCTTTCCTTTTCTTTTTCTTTTTTTAACTTTCTGACACTCCAAGATGCTCCAGGCTCATTTTGTTCATTTCCTGCCCTTTTCCCATCTTTCAAAAGGTGAGCATATCAAGTTCTGCTATAAAGCTTGTTTTAAAGACATGAATTTATCCCAGCACAATTGATACCGCAGGGAATAATTCAAGCATGACACTTATTTGGCACTTGCTTATGAATAAGAAACACTGGTGAATATAGAAAACTGCATCCTACTGAAATGAGCTGCATAAAAATAACAACACAAGCACGTGCACACACCAACACGTCTGACCACCACCTCAGCTCCCTGTGGGTACAAGGAGCCACCATCCACATCTGTTGCTGCAACTTTCCATGAGACTGCAGATAACCCTCCTTCCACACTTTACAACTACCCACAGACTGCTGCCCACAAGATTCAGGTATTGTTCAAGAAAAAGTATCATATTTATTGTAGCATTCGTGCTTTCTTTGAGCAGTTTAAAATATGTCAAACTGTGCTACTGGTTTTATTAGGGTCTTATTTTAATTTAACATTTTTTGAGTGTCATGCCTCTAACAACATTAAGTGGGGTCATTGTGCCACCATGCATAGCATAGTGATTTTTAGGGGGACATATGTCACAAAATAATAGAACTGACTGTAAGAGTAACTGAAAAGAAGAGAAGAGTGTTTGGGCACAGACAGCGTGGAGCGATGAAATGATGATATGCATGGAATGCTTTGCCTCATCTTGTATTATTAGAATATCAAAGGTGTTGATGAGTTGTGGCCAAAGGGATGAATAGAAGCAAAAGCAAGAGCAAACATTTGCTAAAATAAATTTGGACATTGATCCTGCAACTATAAAAACTTCATGGGAAAGTCAGGAGAATTATACTGACACAAACAAATCTGCATTTTAGGTGTACTTCTCTCTTATGGCCACACAAAGAGGACAGACTGGAGAAGGACAGGCCAGGAGGTCTTTGTCATATCATTCAAGCCCTCACTAAGACAGCAATATTGGTAATGAATTAAAATTAAAAGATTAATGGCCTATTTCTTATTTAGAAAATACAGTTAATCAAGCTGATCAATTTTTGAACATAGTCGTTGGGGCACTAATACTATATTAGCCCTCGGATAATAAGGTGCAAAGGTAGACCGCAAATGCACGTGTTCAAACAAAAAGTAAAAAATTAACTTAAGATCTAGGACTCTTCAAGAGATCAATGACTTTAAAAAGTCATAGTGGAACAGGGCTAGAGAGAGGGGGTAATTTTATGAGAAGACTGTCTTCAGAGAAAACTGAGCTGCAAGTCACATTGTCCCTACCTCCAGAACAGTTGTGTGTGTACATGTGCATATGTGTGTGTGTGTGTGTGTGTGTGTGTGTGTCAGGTGTTGGGGAGAGGTTCTTTCCTCTCTTGCCCACTGAAGATTTCATGGAAAACTTGAGGAAATCTGAAATGTCTTCTTTGTAGTTGGGAGGACTTATTCAACATATTTTTTAGACATTCATACATGATTCTTAGTCCAGATGAAATACAAATGTTTGCCAAAGAGGCTAAAGACTGCTTGATATAAAAAAAAACAAAAACATTATAGTTAATAAAAACTTACTATATCTTTCAAAATAACTAAAAGAGTGGAGTCAGAACATTCCTAATGCAAAGAAATGATAAATGCTTGCAGTGGTAGATACCCCTATTACCCTGATTTGATCATTATATATTACATGCTTGCATCAAAACTCCACATGTGCCCCATAAATATGTTCAACTATTATGTATCTGTAATAATTAAGAGTAAAAAAAATTAGAAAGATTTCTCCATGACATCTAAGTGTTTTCTTTTAGGAAGTCTGTGGTTCAGTATATGTCCCCACTACGTACAGTATATGTCCATGCTTTGATGATCTGTAAGGTTCCGCAGCAGAGCACATTCTATTTTATTAGGTTAGAAGCTACCTCCCTCAGCCAGCATTTCCTGAGAGCCCACTTCTAACCCTCCCCTGAAAGCCCCTCCATCTTTTCCCCTTTCTAAGGCAAGTTACAACTTCTCCCTTAGCAACCCATGTTACCAAAGCACCTGAAACCTTCCCTTATCAGAATTCATATCATGTTGTATTATAATTGTCTGTTTTCTTGTCTGCCTTTCCTACCAGCCTGGGAGTTCCTTGAGGGCAAAGAGCATGTCTTGTTCACGGATATATCACAGCATGGTGCCTGACATAGAGTAAGTACTTAATCAATATTTATTTAAATCAAATATTGCTTAATTAACTAATTCATGGTCAAATGAAGTATAATTAGGTGTAGTCACTGGCTCACCCTTGCTAAGGTCTCCCAAATTAACTATGATGCAACCCAAGGAGGGAAATGACCACGGAAATAGGGACCAAGCACCACAAATCTACTGCTTTCTCTGAAAGCTGGGCGGCAGCTCACTAGACCCCTCCTCGTAGTTGGCATATTGACAGATGATAGACTGGCATACTTCATATGCCGTTGAAAGTCCCACGAAAGCCTCTTTCCCTTTAGCTGCTCCTACATATCTGAAGTGAAGTTGACTAAAGCAACTTCTGTCTGTGCCTTTGAGCAGCTTTAATTGATGTGGATCACTGACTGACTGATGTGGATGCAGCAATCAGTATCAATTGGAAGGCCGCTGAGGTAAGAGGATCAGCCATCCTGCAGTCTGGTTTGCCAGCCCCATACAGCTAGAGCCTGGAAAATTGATCTTTGCTGCTTCAAATGATCAAAACTGCAACCTATTCAAGATGCAATGGTTTCAAAGGCTCCCAAATGCTGATGCTGGACGCTGCTAAAAGGGGAATAATGAGGCCAGCACCATTAAAGTTGGAGTCAATTAGCAGAGTCAGGAGACTGACATTGTGTGTTTCTAAGTATAATTTGAATCCTTTGTATCTAAAATAGAACCTTAGTGATTTTCCTGTAGGATGTTCATCCTCTGAGCAGCCATACGGTGGAGAGGTAGAGTGGTGTGTGGGGAGACATAAGAGCAACCATGAAGTTTTTGACCCCACAGGTCTAAAGTCATCCCTAAACTTCACCAGTGAAACATCCAAGCTGGAGGTTGCTTTCCCTGGGTCAGCCTTCCTAAGACATATTTGAAGAATATTGTTTCCAAAGGAAATAAATAATATATTATTTGAGAAAAAAGTTCACATGGCCAAATAAATGCATGAAACCCTACATTAGATGAAGAAGCGTCTAGATTTCCAGACTTCAGAGTTAACATGTATTCTGCATAGTATGTACATGTATTAAGCATTTCTAAGAGAAGACTAGTGTTACCCAGTCACCTCACCAGTGAAAATTTTATCATGAAGCATCTAGTGGACCTTATTCTGAGAAATATACTTTAGGAAGCAATGTCTCAGGGAAACACTCCAGGATGGCATCAAATGGATCCCCAAATCCTTACCGTAAAGGAGTTTGCTTGGTGCTTTTTCTCCACTCTCACACATATTTTATAGTTTAAAAAAATGTGAATTTTTTTTAAATTCATTTTTCATTTTAGAACAGCTTTAGATTTTCAAAAACATTGCAAAGGCAGCACAGATTCCCCTGCTGTTAATATCTTACTATTGCCATTATACATTCTGACAACTAAGAAACCAACATTGATATCTTCCTACCTATTAAACTCCATCCATTATTTAGACTTCACTAGTTTTTTCCTAATTGCCCTCTTGCTGTGGCATCCACAATGCCACTTTGCATCCAGTCATTGTGTCTCTTGAGCTTCCTCTGGTCTGTTAGAGTTTCTCCAAATTCCCTTGTTTTGATGGCATAGGTCATTTTTAGGAAGTAGAGATCAGGAAAGCACAATGAAACTTCAGATCTGGTGGAATAAAAAGGAATGAAGGAAACTTGAAAGGGCAAGAAAATGGAAGGACATAAAAAGCCAATAGATAAAGTTTAATGACTCATCAAAGTTATAAGATCAACTCTGCCCATAAACTAATTTTGTAGAATATATATTTAGAAAAGAGAGGGATGCAAATCACATTTTAAAAATTTATATCAATCATATGTATAAAATTGTATCATTTTCCTAAAATGCTTCCTGATGTATTTAAAAAGTAAAAAAAAAAAAAAAAAAGAAGGCAAATATCAAACCAAAAGACAAAACCTAATAAAATTTAGGACTAAGAAAAACAAAAGTGGCTTGAGATGAACACAAGGAAAGTTTGAAGATTACGAGTGTCAAAATATTTTCCCTTTAAGATGACAGCCCATTGACTCTAGTTAGTAGCTTTTGAAATACAATCTTTTCCCTTTCTTGTTGTCCTGGGAAAGGGATAGTTTTGAAAGTGGGAAACAGGATGATGAGCTTTTTTTCATGTGTTTGTAGATTTTGCATCTGTCTTCTTCAGAGAAGTTTCTCTTTAAGTCCCTTGCCCACCCTGAAATGGGGTCACGTGTTCTTTTCTTGCTAATAAATTTGAGTTCTCTGTGGATTCTTGTTATTAGAAATTTATTGGAGGTATAACCTGCAAATATTTTCTCCCATTGTGAGGGCTGTCTGCTTGCTTTACTCACTATGTTCTTGGCTGTACAGAAGCTTTTCAGTTTGATCAGCTCCCAGTAGTGTATTTTTGATACTGCTTCAAATGCCTGGGAAGTCCTCCTCATAAAATATTCACCCAGGTCGATTCCTTCAAGAGTTTTCCCTGCACTTTCTTCAAGTATTTTTATACTTTCATGTCTTAAGTTTAAATCTTTTATCCAGTGAGAGTCTATCTTAGTTAATGGTGAAAGGTGTGGGTCCAGTTTCCATCTTCTACAGGTTGCCAGCCAGTTTACCCAGCATCATTTGTTAAATAGGGAATCTTTTCCCCACTGAATGTTTTTAATGGGCTTGTCAAAGATCAAATAACGGTAAGTGGCTGGATCCATCTCTTGGTTCTCTATTCTGTTCCAGACATCTACTTCTCTGCTTTTGTGCCAGTACCATGCTGTTATGATCACTATTGATTTATAGTACAGTCTCAGGTCTGGTAGCGTGATTCCTACTGCTTTGTTTTTATTGCTGAGTAATGTTTTGGCTATTCAAGGATTTTTCTGATTCCATATAAAATGAAGTATTATTTTTTCAAGATCTTTAAAGTATGACAATGGAGCTTTAATAGGTATTGCATTAAAATTATATATTGCTTTGGGCAATATGGACATTTTAACAATGTTGATTCTTCCCAGC
>CAUYPK010072161.1:0-13540 GCA_963574355.1 Loris lydekkerianus | reverse complement strand
AAGACAGAAGAAACAAAGAAAGAACACAGAAAGAGAGAGAAAGAAAGAAAGAAAGA
Organism: Loris lydekkerianus; assembly: GCA_963574355.1. Lineage (NCBI taxonomy): Eukaryota > Metazoa > Chordata > Mammalia > Primates > Lorisidae > Loris > Loris lydekkerianus. The sequence goes on along the minus strand of CAUYPK010072161.1, from coordinate 13,484 downwards.
AAGAAGAAAGAAAGAAGAAAGAAGAAAGAGAGAGAGAAAGAAAGAAAGAAAGAAAGAGAGAGAAAGAAAGAAAGAAAGAAAGAAGAAAGAAAGAAGAAAGAAGAAAGAGAGAGAGAAAGAAAGAAAGAAAGAAAGAAAGAAAGAAAGAAAGAAAGAAAGAAAGAAAGAAAGAAAGAAAGAAAGAAAGAAAGAAAGAACCACTCCCTGATCTTGGTCTTCCCTGTCAAAATTGTGTATACTCGGCTCGGCCCTATAGCTCAAGTGGCTAGGGTACCAGCCATATACACTGGAACTGGTGGGTTCGAATCCAGCTTGGGCCTGTCAAACAACGATGACAACTACAACCAAAAAAAAAAAAAAAAAAAAAAAAATAGCCAGGTGTTGTGGTTGGCGCCTGTAGTCCCAGCTACTTGGGAGGCTGAGGCAAGAGAATTGCTTAAGCCCAAGAGTCTGAGGTTGCTGTGAGCTGTGATGCCATGGCACTCTACCAAGGGTGACAGCTTGAGACTCTGTCTCAAAAAAAAAAAAAGAAGAAAAGAAAAATTGTGTATACTCTATAACACATTTGGTTGTAGTAGTCCAGTTATTATTTTCCAGTAACTTTGTTACGTGCTGTGAAAGGTTGAAAATTTCTATGTATATAGTATGTATGATATTAAGTTGTGAATTAGTGGAAATTACGATGTAAAAAATTACTAAGTTTTTAAAGACATTGATAGTTGATAGCCTCTTAAGAGAAATTGGCCTCCAAATTTTGAACTGAAAAGTCACTGAAAAGCCTATTTAGCCTCCAAATTTTATGCAAGAAAGTCACTGAAATAACAATTTAGAAAAGAATTACAACTACTTCCCTTTTCAGATTGTTTGTATGTACATTCAAATTTGAACCAATTGTTCATGTCTGTGTACTTATCTTTAAAACAACCAATAAAATCACAAGTATCAAAGAAAAAAGTTAATTGAATTTTTTTAGTTTTTCTACTCTTCAGTATAAATATATTACCAATTTTAAGATAAAGTTTATTGCAATAAATAAATAAGATTATTTATTTAGTAGCAAATAAACATTTTTTATTATTGTTATTTGCCTCTATTCCTCTTCCATTTTGAAGTTTTTTTCCCCAATCTAACTATGGGTTATTTTCATTGATTCTCTTTTTTGCACATGTGAAATAGTAACACCATTGCAAGAGTTAGAAATGTTCAAAGTGGAATATTCAGGGAAATGTCAGACCTATTCCATTCCTATTTTTTACCATCTTACCACCTACACCCTGCAGGAAACAAATCTCCTTAGTCTCTAGTTTGCATTTGTGTGTTTTATTTTTGTACAAATAAACAGATGTGTGAAAATTTCTTATTTCTCTTTTCTTTTTTTTTTTCTTTAATTGAGACAGAGTTTCACTTTGTCACCCTTGGTAGAGTGCTGTAGTGTCATAGCTCACAGCAACCTCCAACTCTTGGACTCAAGCAATTCTCTTTTCTGAGCCTTCCAAGTAGCTGGGACTACAGGTGCCCTCCACAGTGCCTTGGCTTTCTTTTTTGTTGTTGTTTTTGTTGTTTTTAGCAGGCCCGGGCTGGGTTCAAACTCACCAGCCCTGTAGCATGTGGCTGGCACTCTAAGCACTGAGCTACAGAAGCCCAGCCTTTTTTTTTTTTTCTTTGAGACAGAGTCTCAGTATGTTGCCCTCGGTAGAGTGTCGTGGTTTCACAGGTCATAGCAATCTCAGACTCTTGGGCTTAATCAATTCTGTTGCCTCAGTCTCCTGAGTAGCTGGGACTACAGGTGCCACAATGCACGGCAATTTTTTGTTTGCAATTGTCATTGTCGTTTAGCTGGTCTGGGCCAGGCTCAACCCTGCCAGATTCCATGTATGTGGGTAGTGCCTTACCCACTGAGCTAAGGGAGCTGAGCCTTTTCATTTATTTTTTTTCTTTTGAGACAGAGTCTCACTTTGTCAGCCCCGCTACCCACCTCCTACCCCCAGAGTGCTGTGGCGTTACAGCTCCCAGCAACCTCAAACTTTTTGGGCTCAAGAGATACTCTTGCCTCAGCCTCCCAAGTAGCTGGGACTACAGGTCCCAGTCACAACATCCAGCTATTTTTAGAGACCAGGTCTTGCTCTGCCTCAGGCTGGTCTCTAACCTTTGAGCTCAGGCAATCCACCCCCCTTGGCCTCTCCAAATGCTAGGATTACAGGCGTGAACCACAGCCCCAGCCCCTTTCCCTTCTTTCTTAAACAAAATGTAGCACACTGTATATGCTGTTTTGTCCTTCTTTTCACCTAACACTGTAACCTAGAAAACACTCCACACTCATTCATACAGATCTTTCATTTAAAAAAAAAAAAAATTCCTATTCAAAACTATGTAGTACTCCAGTATATGGATATGCCATAGTTTATCCAGCCACTATAATATTTTGCAATTGCAAATAATATTGCAATGAATAATACTATGTATAGCTATTTTTGTAGGAGTGGAGGTGAATGTTCTGGGTAAAGCAGGATTGTTAAATCAAAAAGTAAGTGCATATATAGATTTGCTTAGTATTGCTATTCCTCTCTGTAAGAATTGTACCAATTTACATTCCAACCAGTAATGCAGGAAAGTGCCCTTTTACCCACAGCTTCACCAACAGAGTTGTTTTTATATTAATACTTTTTAGTGTTTGCCGATCTGGCACAATGATATCTCTGTGTAGTTTTGCTTTGCACTATTCTTAACATGAGGAAAACTGAATATGTCTTCATATGTTTAAAGCACATTTAACATTTTTGTGAATAATTTTTTTCATGCCATTTGCCCTTTTTATATGAGGTTTTGGTCTTTGTAAGAATTCTTTATATGTTAGGGATATCAGCCTTTTATTTATTATAAATGTTATAAATACAACGTTTTTTCCAAATTATTTTTTCTCTCTCTCTTTTATTTATTTATTTATTTATTTATTTATTTATTTATATTTATTTATTTATTTTTTTGAGATAGGGTCTTACTGTGTCCCCTGGGCTAGAGTGCAGTGATGTCATCATAGCTCACAGCAACCTTAAACTATTGGGATCAAGTGATCCTCCTTTCTCAGCCTCCTGAGTAGCTGTGACTATAGGCTGTGCCGCCATGCGTAGCTAGTTTTTCTAGTTTTAGTAGAGACGAGGTCTTGCTCTTGATCAGGCTGGTCTCAAACTCTTGAGCTCAAGGGATCCTCCCGCCTCAGCCCCCAAGAGCGCTAGAATTATGTGCATGAGCCACCAGGCCCGGCCCCATTCATTTTTTGACGTGGTTTATGGTGTTACTTTTTCCATTCATAAGTGCTTTTTAATGTAGTCAAATGTACCAAGCCATTCTTTAATTGCCTCTTTATTTTGAGCCATAGTTAGAAAACCTTTCCCTACACCTGTGTTATAGAGGAATTCATCTGTGTTTTCTTCTAGGACTTGTTTGCTTCCTTTTTTTTAACATTGGAATTTCTGATGGACCTAGAAATTATCCTCATGCACAATGTAAAATATAGATCTCATTTGATCTCTTTCCAAGTGACTAACCAGTTTTCTTGGGATCATTTATTAAAATTTCCATCTTTACTGATAAGAAATCTCTTTATCTTCATTGCATTTGATGAGGATACTGAGGCTTGGAAAAGATAAGCAACTGATCCAATGTAATATAGATAATAAATGGAGTTAGAAATGGCCCTCTCTGAAGAGGTGGCATTGAAATTAAGACCTGTAAGGTGGGGAGAGAAAAGCCTAAGCAGGGGGATAGCAAGTGTCAAGACCATCAGGCAAGAGCAAAATTGGCCCATACGGCAGGATAGTGTGTCTGGAACATGGTGAGTGTGGGGTATATACGTGAGATAATCAAGAGGTAGGCAAAATATATACACCATGAAAAGCCTTGGTGAGGAATTTAATTTTATTATAAATGCCATGAGAAATTTCTGGAATATATGTAAAGACATAGGTAGTGAACTCTAATTCATGTTTTTGAATTATTAATGTTGTCAGCTATTTAAAGAATAAATTAGAATATATAACCAAAAACAGAGATCAATTATGAACCTGCTGCAGAAGTCCAGAAGAGATTTGGTGTGGTTTGTGCTAGCATCATGATAGCAGAGGTAGAGAGAAGTGGACAGATTCATTGATCACTTAATGTAGTGAAATCTGGGGCAAGAGAGGGGTTTACCTTGACAAATAATGCCACCATTACTTCATTACTTCCAGATGCAGAACTGAGCCCTAGAGTTAAAGGAAGACAATTGAACTTAAGACATTAGATCTATAAGAACCCTATTTTTAGCTTCAAGTATGAAATGGTAAATCCATACAATCTGCTCACCTTTGACACTTTATGGTTTATGAAAATAAAAACTGTCTGGTTTTCATTTAGGCAACATGAATATTGGTTTACAAAATATAAGAAATGTGAGGCTATGTAAGCCCTATGACGTAATCAATACCAAATCTCCAGGAGTGATACCAAGAAACAGTTGATGAGAGAACAGCAGTATCTTTCCACGATACTGTTGTAAGATGGTGAAGACTTGCCTTCAGACATTCCAGATTTCTGTTTGCTGTTCAAGATGGAAAGTTCATGAATACATCTCTCCAGCTTAGATTTCTCTGAGTTCCAAACCCAGATGTCTAATTGCCTTCTTGTGGACTTGACTTTTTTTTTTTTCCTGAGACAGAGTCTCACTATGTCGTCCTGGGTAGAGTGCCATGGCGTCACAGCTCACAGCAACCTCAAAGTCTTGGGCTTAAGAGATTCTCTTGCCTCAGCCTCCCAAGTAGCTGGGACTACAGGGACCCATCACAATCCCGGGCTACTTTTTGTTGTTGTTCTTGTTGTTGTCATTGTTGTTTAGCAGGCCTAGGCTGGGTTCAAACCCGCCAGCCACGGTGCATGTGGCCAGTGCCCTAACCACTGAGCAGAGGCACCAAGCCTGGACTTCACTTTTATGTCAACTAGGCACTTCAAAACTACTATGATCAAAATTGACATCATCGCTCCCTTCACATTTTGCCCTTCTCAATCTTTTTGCTCCTTGATTTGTACCTCCATCCATCCACCCATCAACTAGAGCCAGAAATGTGAGTATTGCCTTTGATTGCTCTCTTTCCTTCAGCCCCACCCCATCCACTCCTTCAGCAAAGCCTCCAGTCTCTACCTTTAAAATGAAATCTGCATCCCTGCATTTTCTCTCCTACCACTGTCAAAATCCTAGGCAACTCCATATCCATCTTTTGCCTGGACTTTCTACACAATTCTCTTAATGCAGCTATTCTGACCACCATCAATTCTCCACATTGACATTAGACAAGAAATATAAAATATATCATTCGTAAAATATATGTAATACTCATGTATTTCATAACTCACTGACTTAAAATCCTTCAAAATTTTCCCTTTACCCTTAGAACAGAGTTTCTGTCCTCGGCACTACTAATATTTTGAGCCAAAAATTCTTTGTTGTGTGGCTTGCCCTGTGCACTGTAAGATGTTTATCAGCATCTCTGGCCTCTATCCCACCAGCCAGCAGCAGCCCACCTGCTGTTGTGACAACCAAAAATGTTTCCAAGTATTGCCAAATAATTGTTTCCAGATGTGGGTAGAGAACAAAATCGCTACTGGTTTATAACCACTACCTTAGAATCAACCCCAGAATCTTACAGTGGACCATATGACCTTACCTGAGCTGCACTCTGCTCACCTCTTTGACTTGAAGTGTGTATCATACTTCCGTATGTTCATCTTCCAGACAAAATATCCGTCTTTTTTCTCTGGACTGTGTAATAACACGGGGCTTTTTCCTTTGCATAGACCAATCCCTCATTTTGGAACACTTTCCCCAAACATGTCCCTGCCTCATATCACATTTGTTTGTTTAATGTTTGTTCATGCTTCAGATTTGAATTCAGTGAAGATTTCCTAGACCGGTCAAGCCCCACATATGTGCAATCTCAGGGATTGGTCCACCTCCTTCCCAGAACTTTCCCCAGTTTCCGTCCCAGGAGAGCAGGGCCATGTCAGTGATGGCCTGCCATTGTATCTCCAGTGCAGGCTCTAGGGTTGACTCCCTAGAGTTGGTTCCTCATCCAACTGTGTCATTTATTAGCTGTGTGATCTTGGGTAAGTCACTTTGTTTATTTATTTATTTATTTATTTATTTTTATTTTTATTTAATTATTAATTAAAATCATAACTGTATACATGTATGTGGTACAATGTAGTGATTTGATATGTAGTGTGGAATGCTTAAATCAAATTGATATCCATCACCTCACATGCTTATTTTTTGTGGTATAAGACGTTTAAAATTTACTCTTAGTTATTTTGAAATATACAAATTGTGCATATTAGGTGAGATCCCACCAAATGCCCTCCCTCCTCCCACCAATTACCCTCCTCCCTTACCCTCCTCTCTCTCTCTTCTCCTTTCCACCTTGCTAGGCTATATTTGTGTTTTATCATTCATATGAGTGTGTAAGTGTTTATAAATTGGTTTCATAATAGTATTGAGTACATTGGATACTTTTTTCCCCATTCTTGAGATACTTTACTAAGAAGAATGTGTTCCAACTCCATCCAGGTAAACATAAAAGATGTAAAGCCTCCATCTTTTTTATGGCTGAAGAGTATTCCATGGTATACATTTACACTTGATTTATTGAAGACTTATTTTCTTCTGTGAAAGAGGGGTCTTAATAATTATTTCATTGGAATATTGTGAGGAATAAATTATCTAATAAAAATCTTTTAGTAGCATACTTAGCACATAATAATAACTCAATAAATTCTAGTTACTACAACTATTGTTACCATTGTTATTACCAATCACTATTATTATCTTTGTATCAAGAAAATTTTACTTTAGGCAGCAGCTCAGCTATAACTTTCCAAATAATTATTTCCTTTTGTCCCAAGAGGAGAAGAATATTTTCCTTTAAAATATATGAACAACAACAACAAAAAAAAGATTATAGAGCAAGACTGCTTAAGATGAGTAAATTCTTGGAAATGCTAAGCTAAATTGTGCTCATTTTTAGAAGTAAATCTAAAAGAAATTATTGATAGCAAAGTCCTTTTGTTATGGTCTGAAAGTAGCTTAATTCATTTAATGGTAGAATTATCTTGGAGCTATTAAAAGGAATTGGAATTAGAGATTTTTTTTAAACACAATTTTTTAAAAAACAATTTTTTCTTGGTTTTAGAATAATGTATTTATTACATGTAGTATTTCATAGTTGAGATTGTATTCTGAGAGCAAATTTGAATATACATAAGGCATCCCTGCCTCCAAGGTACTTGTAATAAAGTAGATGAAACTCTATGGGTAGAAAACCGACTAAAAGTTTCATTTGCTACAATAATTGCCCCTCTTTAAAATTTTTAATGTTGAGGAATGGGTGATAGGGGATAAAATAATTTTTTTTTTGGAAAAAGGGAAAAAAATAAAATATATGAATAAATTGTTCTTTTTTCTGATTTTATTTTTTACCTTTATGGGTTACTTTATTTTACTATGAAGAGCATGATAATAATATTCATGCAATTCAGCATGGTCCTTGCTTAGTTAATAAGTTGACTTCTTAGGTGTGACTTCTGATATTCAAAATCCCTTTTCTGTCCTCGCCTACCTATTGTTTGCTCTTTAGCACCATCACTGGAAGAATGGAAGGGGACAATTATACAATGCTCAACTTGCTTTTTATTTATTATCATTAATTATTATTTACTGAAAGCCTAAAAAGATGAGGGTCTATAGAAAGTGTAAGTATCCCCCAGTCAATAGCTCTGCATCTTGGCTCGGCGCCCGTAGCTCAGCGGCTAGGATGCCAACCACATACACAGGAACTGGCCGTGAGCCTGCCAAACAACGATGACAACTACAACCAAAAAAATAGCTGGGCATTGTGGGGAGCGTCTGTAGTCCCAGCTACTTGGGAGGCTGAGGCAAGACAATAGCTTAAACCCAAGAGTTTGAGGTTGCTGTGAGCTGTGATGCTACGGCACTCTACTCAGGGCAACAGCTTGAGACTCTGTCTCAAAAAAAAAAAAAAAAAAAGTAGCTCCACATCGTAATCCTGAGAACCAGTGTACATCCTACATTACATGGCAAAAAAAGACTCTGAATATTTGATTAAGTTAAGGAGCTTCAGATAAGGAAATTATCCTGATTTATCCAGGTAGGCCCACCTACAGGAGTCCTTAAGGAGGGAAGGCAATGTGACGAGAGAAGGAGAGATCGAAGATAACCTTCTGTGTTTTTTTGTTGGTTTGTTTTGCAGTTTTTGGCCGGGGTTTGGGTTTGAACCTATGCCGGCGCCCTACTCCTTTGAGCCACAGGCTCCGTCCTTTTTTTTTTTTTTTTTTTTTTTTTTTTGAGACAGTCTCACTGAAAGGCATGGGCCACTTCTGCAAGTTGGCGGAAGAGAAGCGCGAGGGCGCTGAGCGTGCGTTAAAGATGCAAAACCGGCGTGGCGGCGGCGCTCTCTTCCAGGACGTGCAGAAGCCATCTCAGGGAGAGAGGGGTCCAACCCTGGAGGCAATGGAAGCCGCCCAGGCTCTTTTGGACCTTCATGTCCTGGGTTCGGCCGCACAGACCCTCATCTCTGTGACTTCCAGGAGAGTCACTTCCTAGATGAGGAAGTGAAACTTATCAAGAAGATGGACAACCACCTGACCAACCTCCACAGGCTGGCTGTATCTCTTGGAAAAGCTCAGTCAAGCACTACGAGGAGCCTGTGGAGCCCAGCCACCTCTGAGGAGCCCTCCTCAAAGTATCGGGGTGCTGCCGGAGCTCTCCCTCCAGCCACAAGGCAGCTTTTTAACCACCGCGGAGTCCTCTCCCAAGCCTTGGACCAACTGGAAATAAAGATTTGAGCACCTGGTCAAAAATAGATAAATAAAATAAAAAATAAAATATTGCTGAAGCTATTAAAATTGTGCTCCTCAACTTTTCCCTTGTGCTTCTTCGCCAGAGCTTGGTATGTATAATTATAATGCATATTATTATACCAGTACTATACATGTATATAGTCATAAATATTTCACAGTTTTTTGTGTATTTAATCTTGATATAAGAAAGTATTCTTTTGCAACACCTTTTCATTTTACATTATGTTTTTGAGATTTATATTGACAGAGTATATTGTAATTGCTGCATTCTTTTTTTTATTTTTCAGAACTTTAATCTCCATAAAGTTTGTAATGGCAATAAAGGGAAAAGGCCAGAATTATCTTCATTTGTTAGATAAAGTACATAGATTATTTCCTAATTCATACATTGAATCATAGGTAAGATAATCAACATAAAATATATAAGAAACTTAAATTCTTCTTTAAAATTTCAGATTAATATGAGAGTACAAGTGATTAGGTTACAATATTTGCATTTCTTAGGTAAGGTCCCTGTTGTAGTTGTGCCCCTCACCCAGGAGATGTGCCATGCACCCTTACATTGTTTCCATTAGGTGGGAGCACATCAATCTTCCTCTCCTCCACCCTTTCCCCCAGCGTGAATTAAATTGAGTTTTTCTCTTGTGTGGGCACCTATTAGTTTATCCACTGGCTTCGTATTAGTATTGAGTACGTTGGATACTTGCTTTTCCATTCTTGTGATACTTTACTTAAGAGAATGTTCTCCAACTCTATCAGGTTAATACAAAAGATGTAAAGTCTCCATCTTTTTATGGATGAATAGTATTCCATCGTATACATACACCACAGTTTATTAATCAATTCATGTGTTGACAGGCACTTGGGTTGTTTTCACACCTTGGTGATTGTATATTAACCTGTGATAAGCTGTATTCGTTCAATAAATATTTATCTTCATTTATGAAGTACCTATTTATATTTGACAAATTGCCCAGGAGTCTCTGACATTATTCTAGTCCCCATTTTTATATAACCATACATATAACATATGTATATATCCAATAAATAGTGTGTAGGCAGATCATGCACTTTAAAACCTTAATTAACAGGCATTATGCTGTACCTATCTTTTTTTTTTTTTTTTTTGAGACGAAATCTCACTATGTTGCCCTCAGTAGAGTGCTGTGATGTCACAGCTCACAGCAACCTCAAACTCTTGGGCTTAAGCGATTCTCCCTCCTCAGCCTCCCAAGTAGCTGAAACTACTGGCACCCACCCCAATGCCTGGCTATTTTTTTGTTGTTGTTGCAGTTGTTATTGTTGTTTAACTGGCTGGGGCCGGGTTCGAACCCACCAGTCTCAGTGCAAGTGGCTGGCGCCATAACCACTGTGCTACGGGCGCCAAGCCTGTACCTATCTTTTTATAACTTGCTTTTGTCACTCAATACAATTTGGTAGGTTATTTCATATCCATAAACATACTAGAAGGTCTTTCATTTTTTTTTTTTTTTATTAAATCATAGCTGTGTACATTAATGTGGTCAGGGGCCTGAGGCCTTTCATTTTTAACTGCTTTACGGTACTGAATTGTATGAACAAACCAAATTATTATTTATTATTATTTTTTTTTGCATTTTTTGGCCGGGGCTGGGTTTGAACCTACCACCTCCAGCATATGGGGCCGGCGTCCTACCCCTTTGAGCCACAGGTGCCACCCAACGGATCAAATTATTTATCCATTTATCCACTATGAAACAATAAGGTGGTTTTTATATTTTCACCATTCATACAGTGCTGTAATTAGCTTCTTTGTACACAAGTTTCTTTGTACACATGTGACTTTCTCTACTTTAGATAGGCATTAAAAATACCAAATGCATATCTAAACTGTAACTATATAGGTAAATACCCTTCTTGAATAATTTATGCCTTTTTGGTATAGAAATTATGTTATCATCATTTTATATGTGTGTGTGTATTCTAGGATAGTTTGGACAAAATGAGGTTATCTGTTCTTTGAAGGCTTTTTACAACTCCCTGATGCAATTATCTAGGATTGCTATGCTCCCCTTAATCATCCTCCTTTGAGTTTAAATACTTAGTACCTAATTCAAATACCATTAATAGCTGTAAGGCTTTCTGTTTCAAAACCTTTCTTCTCACATACATTTTGACCATGCATATTTTTAAGGAAGCTGTCCATTTCATTCTAAGTTTCCAATTCTAGAGGCATAAAGTTATTCATTGTAGTCTGTATTGTTTTCATTCTTATTATTCCATACTATATCCCTTAGTTTTCTTATTTATTGGGTGGCGCCTGTGGCTCAAAGGAGTAGGGTGCTGGTCCCATGTACCTGAGGTGGCAGGTTCAAACCCAGCCCTGGCCAAAAACCACAAAAAAAATTTATTTATTTATGTATTTATTTATTTTGAGACAGAGTCTCACTAAGTCTCCCTTAGTAGAGTGATGTGGCATCACAGCTCACAGTAACCTCAAACTCTTGGGCTTAATCGATTTTCTTGCCTCGGCCTCCCAAGTAGCTAGTACTATAGGCGCCTGCCACAACCCCTGGCTATTTTTTTTTTCTTGTTGTTGTCGTTGTTTAGCAGGGTTGGGCCGAATTCGAACCCACCACCCCAGGTGTATGTGACCAGCACCCTAACCACTGAGTACGGGCGCTGAGCCTCCCATAATTTTCAGTATTGTCTATTTGTGCCTTTTCTCTTGATTATTTCTTTCAAATGAGCAGCTTTTGGATGTGAATGCTCCATTCTCTATTTATTATATCACTGATTTTTCTGCTCTTTATTATTTTCTTTCTTCTACCTTCTCTGGATTAATTCTACCGTCTTGTTCACTAATTCCAATCTCTTTCTTAACATTTTAATTAAAATAGTCCAGGCACAGTGGCTCACACCTGTAATCCTAGCAATCTGGGAGGCTGAAGCCGGTGGATTGCCCAAGCTCACAGGTTTAAGACCAGCCTGAGCAAGAGCGAGACACCCGTCTCTAAAAATAGCCAGGCATTATGGCAGGTGCCTGTAGTCCCAGCTCCTTCAGAGACTGAGGCAAGAGGATCACTTGAGCCCAAGAGTTTGAGGTTGCTGTGAGCTTTGACGCCATAGCACTCTACCAAGGGTGACAAAGTGAGACTCTGTTTCAAAAAAAAAAAAAATGTTGTAAAGAACCGGTATTTTTTTTTCAGATGACTGTCTTGCATTTTATTCATAAATAATAATTGTACATATTCATGGGGTATATGTGATATTCGATATGTACATGCAATGTTTAATGATTAAATTATAGGAATTGAGATATCCATCAATTCCAAATTTATTATTTATTTGTGTTAAGACCATTGCAAATCTTTTCTTCTAGCTGTTTGAAAATATAGAACATATTATTCATAACTGTAATGTTATCAATGGTATCAATAACAGCATATTGATAACTATTGATAAATTGATAACTACAACTTATTATTACTATGTAACTGCATATTTGTACCAATTAACCAACCTGTCTTCATCATCTCCTTCCCAACCTCTGGTGACTAACTTTCTACTCTTTATATCCATGAGAGCAACACTTTTAGCTCCCATATATGAGGGGGAACATGCAATATTTGTCTTACTATGCCTGACTTATTTCACTTACATAATGGTCACCAGGTTCGTGCATGTTGCTGCAAATGGCAGGATTTTATTATTTTTTATGGCTCAATAATATTCCATTGTTTATCTACGCCACATTTTTTTTATCCATTCATCCATGGATAGACACTTAGATTGAGTCTATATTTTGGCTATTGTGAATAGTGTTGTAGTAAACATGGGAGTGTAGCCATCTCTTCAGTATACTGATTTCTTTTCTTTTGGATATTTCCAGCAGTGGGATTGCTTAATCATGTGGTAGATGTATTTTTAGGTTGTTTTTTTTTTTTTTTTTAGAGACAGAGTCTCACTTTGTCGCCCTCGGTAGAGTGCTGTGGCGTCACAGCTCACAGAGACCTCCAGCTCTTAGGCTTAGGTGATTCTCTTGCCTCAGTGTCCCAAGTAGCTGGGACTACAGGCACCCACCACAACGCCCAGCTATTTTTTTGTTGTTGCAGTTTGGCCAGAGCAGGGTTTGAACCTGCCACCGTTGGTATATGAGCCAGTGCCCTAATCACTAAGCCACGGGCACCGCCCTTTTTTGTGTGTTTTCTTCATTTTCTTTCATCCGTGTTTTGAGGTTTTCATTGTATAAATGTCTCTCTTTTTCTTCAGTAACAATTTTTTTAAAGGCTATTTTGTCTGATATTAATTTAGGCATTTCAGCTCCCTTTTGTTATCTGTTTGCATGATACGTCTTTTTCCAGAACTGTGGAAATTTGCTAAATCCTGGTAGCAATTTAGAGATCTAAAAAAGTTGATTCTGAAAAATGGGTTCAATTTTCAAATTGATTTTGGGAAATTTCAGAAGTCTCAACTGTGCCTTTTTTTTTTTTTTTTTTTTTTTTTTTTTTTTAATAAATACAGATTCTCAATTTATCCCCCGAAGTATAGTGCCAACCCAAAAAACACCACACACCAACAACCAACACCTGGGTTGAGGT
>CAUYPK010072160.1:0-15950 GCA_963574355.1 Loris lydekkerianus | reverse complement strand
GAAATCGGACCCACACCTTTCTCCACTCACAAAAATTGATTCAAGATGGAAAAAGCACTTAAATTTAAGGTATGGAACAATAAAAATCCTCAAAGAAAGCATAGGAAAAACACTGGAAGATATTGGCCTGGAGAAAGACTTCATGAAGAAGACTGCCATGGCAATTGCAAGAACAACAAAAATAAACAAATGGGGCATAATTAAACTGAAAAGCTTCTGTACATCTGAGGAGACAACAACCAAAGCAAATAGACAACACACACAACGGGAAAGGATATTTGCATATTTTGAATCAGACAAAAGCTTGATAAGTAGGATCTATAGAGAACTCAAATGAATCCACATGAAAAAAGCCAACAATTTCATATATCAATGGGCAAGAGACATAAATAGAACCTTCTCTAAAGAAAACAGACAGATGGTTAACAAACATGAAAAAATGTTCATCATCCCTATATATTAGAGAAATGCAAATCAAAATCACCCTGAGATACCATCTTACCCCAGCGAGAATGGCTCACATCACAAAATCTCAAAACTGCAGATGCTGGCATGGATGTGGAGAGAAGAGAACACTTGTACACTGCTGGTGGGACTGCAAACTAGTACAACCTTTTTGGAAGAAAGTATGAAAAACCCTCAATGAACTCAAGCTAGACCTCCCATTTGATCCTGCAATCCCATTACTGGGCATCTACCCAGAAGGAAAAAAATCCTTTTATCATAAGGACACTTGCACTAGATTGTTTACTGCAGCTCAATTTACAATTGCCAAAATGTGGAAACAGCCTAAATGCCCACCAACCTAGGAATGGATTAATAAGCTGTGGTATATGTATACCATGGAATACTTTTCAGCCATTAAAAAAAAAAAAAATGGAGACTTTACATCCTTCATATTAACCTGGATGGAAGTAGAAGACATTATTCTTAGTAAAGCATCACAAGAATGGAGAAGCATGAATCCAATGTACTCAATTTTGATATGAGGACAATTAATGATATTATAATTAAGGTCGCGGTGGGGGGGGAGGGAAGGGGACAGCAGAGAGAGAAAGAAGGAGGGTGGGGTGGGGAAAGGAAGAGCAGAGAGAGGGAAGGAGGGTGGGTGGGGCCTTGGTGTGTGCCACACCTTTGGGGGGCAAGAGACTATTGCATGAGGGACTTTGCCTAACAAATGCAATCAGTGTAACCTGGCTTATTGTGCCCTCAATGAATCCCCAACAATAAAAAAAAAAAAAGAAAGGGCAAATCCCACCAGGACTGGGACAATGGAGAGCTCCTTGTTTGAATTTCTGGCTAATTACTTTATGAGCTTTGAAAAATTAATCAAATTAATTAGCATTTCCAAACCTTCTTTCATTAAATGAGATATCAACTTAAAAAAAATAAGAGTTATAAATAAATATGTTAATGTGCGTATTTTTAAAAAATGGGAGTGATTGCTGACTCTTTCAGCCCAGGTTTATCCTTCTTCTCCCAGAGCTGACCCACTCTCCATAAAATCATGCCCCATCATTGCCAAATAATTTTGTTGGGATAGTCAGGCATCACTGCAGAGGGGGGGTGTCTCAGAATGTTGCTTAGATATTCCCTGTAAACCAATCTCTTAGGGATGCTAAAAGAGAGGGGCTTGGTAAAAATATATTAGATAAAGGCAAGCTAGCACATCTATTTTTGAAAAATATCTGGAAAATCTTCAATCTGTCCTGGAAACCTGGAAATGATTCTTCTTGGATCCATATGGCTTTCGCTGCAGTCCCTGTCCCTTTCAGCTGGTGTAGTAAACAGGCCTGGTGGGCAATGGGAAAGGACCCAGCCCCAAGACTAATCTTGATTGTTCACTTGACAATGGCATATGACAGAAGCTTCCCCATTTGGCTGAGAAAGCTCTTGTGAAGTGCTTGCTGGCTGTTATCAGCCTCCAACCTGCTGGCCATATGCAAATAGGATTCTGTTTAGAAAAATTAGCTGCTTCTCTGCTGCTGTTCTGAGGGAGAAAGAGTTACAAGAGGCTCAAGCTGCCACCCCCATGGGGCCTGGTGATGCTAATGCCAAGAAACACAATTTTATTTTAAAACTACAACGTGACATCAGAAATGTAATTCTTAAAATATGGTTATAGAAAAAAAAAAAAAGAAGAAGAAGAAGGTTGTAGAGTGAAGAGAATAGAGCAGTAATGGGTTTTCCTAGAAAAAGTTTGCCATGTCTGAGGAGGAAATATTTCAAGGAATTTCATATGAAAAAGTAATCAGAAAGATCCTTCTATTCAAATTGATTCACCACTTCAATACAATATAATTCCTTTTGTATACATTGCTTGAAACTTGTTACATTGCTGATCGTCTCTCCCAGCAGACTAAGTTTTCCAAATCTTTGCATTGTGTTTGACATATAGCTACCGTCCAATAAATATACAAACTACTAATGTTAACTATATAGCTGCCTGAGCTTCTATATCTTGTCTCTTACCTCTCATATTTTACATGTACACTGAAAGTTTCATTCATTTATGTGAGGAAGTAACCTTTTGTTTATTAGGCCCCTGAGTTCACTACTTTTTATTTCTTCTTCTCTTTAAGTCCCAAATAGTTATTAGGAAAGGTATGGGGGCGATTGGGGTCCACAGAGCTATGTGATCTACAGTGGTATGTGCTTGTCACAATTGGGGAAGAACTGCTGCTGGGGGTCTAATGTGTATCCACCAAGGGGCTGCCAAGTATCATCCCCTACACAGGGCAGCCCCCACAACAAAGAAATATCCAACTCAATGTCAAGTGCAGAGGTTGAGAAAACCCACCATCAAAACTTTGTCCTTTTTCACTAAAGAGTTTCAGGCTACATTTTATTTCCTTTCTGTGTAGAAGCTATTATAACTTACCCTTTGGGCCATGTAGCAAGCATTGTTTATATTTTCTGTGTGAGACCTTGTCCCAATATTCACTTAATATGATAATAACATGCTGCCAAAGATCCATAAAGTTGCAACCAGGAGCAAATTGACACTTAGCACTCAAGGTTGCTCCTAATTCATTTTCTGGACTTCAATTTGTGGACAGACGTACCTGGTTCATTTATGAACCCTAGTCTTTGAAGAAATGGTTGCTAATGTCCCACAATAGGTGATCTTTCTCATTGGTAAAACCGTTACCTGCTTTGTTTTGCAAGCAAGCTATTAAAATGCATAGGTAAGGCTGGAGAGTACGGGAGACTCCTTATAAATATACACACAATATGGCATACACAGCATACACACGTGTGTGCACCAACACCCACACATACAAATCCTACACACGTTTTGTCTTTGCTCTTACTCTAGAAAATCAAAAGCCAAATTTCAGAAGGTAAGGTGTATTTGAGCTTCTGCTTTAAGCCTTTTTGAACTGCCAGGTAAGTGATAAATTAGAAATGTTACATGAATAAAGTAAAAACATTAGGTATTTACCTCAGCCTAATTGTTTGTTCTGCATTTGAATAAATGATCTAGGGTAAAGAAAACAAATTAGCTTTGGAATCCAAATTAAGTATATATTAGTAACCTTCTGATCTATATCATATGTGATTACTTATAACATTTAAACAAATTTAAAAATAAAATCATAAAAACATGGAAATATTCTATCAGTGTGTGTCTCTGTTTCCACGTTCTCTCTTCTGAGCAACACTTTGGTAAGATCTCAGATGGATGAGTTTGGGTTGCAAGGATGCAGAGATGAATTCTTCTAGATTCCTCCCTCTGCTTATATAATCTTCTTCCTTTGTCCTAATCTTGCTGGCCTTTGAATGCAACTGATTAGAGGTCAATCATAGGGTCAGTTTAATCCCTCATTGAGCTTGTGCCTGGAGACCAGAAAGCCAGGTCTGAATTTTTTGCCTTTCTCCAATTACTGTTATTTAATTCATCTTAAATCAGGACCTCCCATTACAGAAAGCAGTCCAAGAACCAGTCACCAGTCTGAACTGGTGAAGTTCACAGATTCTCAAAACTCTACCTTCTTTGAATGCATAACTAACAGTTGCTCCCTTCTGTTTTGTAACCTCAACTTCAAATTCTGACTCTAGTAGAGGTGATGATTTAATTCTTGACCGCAATAGGTGGCTCTGCTTAAAATTCTGAAAGCACCTTGTTCTATTTCATTCATTCATCTCTTGATCAATGAATATCTACCAAGTGGTTTTGATGCCACAGACACAGGATTAGGTGAAGTGAAAAGCAGTAATATTATTAATAAGGCAAAATTAGCTTCTAAATAAATCTATCAGGACCATGTATTATCTGCCAAGCTCTTGGGAAATCAATGGAGGACATATGTGTTCCTGTTCTGGCATTTACATTCTGGCAACTCAAAGATGTCCAATCACATTGATACTAGTTTTAGTCTCAACTCAGATTCTAATTTCAGACATTATTTTTATTCTTCATTTTGTGTTTACATCTTTTTCTCTTACTCTGTTTTTCTTACTTGTAGTGAGAATCTATTATCAGCTAAAGAAGTAAAAAATGTGATAAAAGCCACTCACCATGCTACCTACTTCAGCCCAAAGCCACTGAGGCATCTCCTAGAACATTCTGTTTCTCCTTTACCCTATTAAACAGGTCACCTCACTTTGTACTATCTACCTTACCAAAAATCCCCAATGTGCTTTGAGGGTAAAACTCACCCCTCCAGCCCAACAAATATGGAAGTACCCCAGGAAGGGCTGGCAGATAAATTTCATTCACATGCCTTCCTATAAAGGATTTAAATACTAATGATTAGTGTCTGACAATGCTTTTATTTTTTAGATTAAAGCTTTCCCTTGCAGAACTGAAAAGGTCATTGAATTTTCCCATGGACTTCTAGAGGACACCATATACATACACATACTCCCTTGGAGGATTTGATGCTGGTCAAAAGGAATTCTGCTAAGGCTTCTTCAGGTAAATAGTTCTTCATTTGCTCACCCCTTGATGAATCCCTTATTGGACCCACTTTAAGAGCCCAAGAAAAGCTGAATGGCGTGTGATAGCGTTCCAGAGGACTTCTTTCCACCGGTGAAGCAGCCCTTGCCCTGCTAGGCAAAATTGAGTTTGCTGCCCAACTTCTTCTGGAGCTGGAGATGTAGGGTGTGCAGCACCAAGCATACTTGGTGCTATGTCTTTACTGGAAAGGCCACTGCTCACTGGGCATTGTATATTCAGCCTTCCATATTGCCTAGGATTCAGCCACCTGTCCACCTTTGCCTTGGGGCAGCTGGGGCCACCTACACAAACAAGCTCTTCCCTTCATTCCTCTTTTTGCCTTTATTGGAACAGCAGCTGCAGAGGCAACCACAAGCCCTTAAGAAAATTAGCCATACACTTGCCCCCTTATAGGGACAGTTAGATTCAATTGTGGGGGAGTCCCGTTCCGAAACTGACAGGACCTTAGTTTTCTAACTGCAGCAGAAAGGGCCAGCTGCTTGTTATAAAGGCATAGTGCTGCTTCTATTTAACAGGACAGATTCAGACACCGTCATTGCCAGCATAGAGTCTCCAAACATGAAGTGAGACCTCTAGGCCTTGGTGGTATCTATGGTAAACTTTCTTGATCACCCTGTTTTACTTTACATCCTGCAAATTCTTATATTGTGACCAATCCTCATCTTTTTTGTAACTAAATTTATTTCTTCCTGTTTAAAAAGTATCAGGTCCTATGTTCTCTACCAGTCCCAGTGCCTACCTCTCCTTCACACCTCCAACTGTAATGATCTACTGAGGACATATAACAAAGTCCCCTGAAGAGCCCACAAGAACAGCTGCCCCCCCCAACAAATATCTTTGACCCCTTGCAGAGGAATCAGCCAGATTAGTCTATATCCCTACCCAAATTGGGTCTCTAGAAAAAGAGTGGGAAAATGTTGGGTAGTTAGTTAGGAACAGCTCTCCTGGGAATGAGGGCAAGGTCAGGCCCCCAGGCTTCCACCTTGGTATTTTCCACCTTAATTCTGTCTCAAGTGATTGCTCACACCTGGGAAAGAGGGATCATCCTGCCAATTTACCAGTCAAAACTTAGCAGGCCAAATGCAAAAGGTTATAGACTTGAAAGTGACCTAGAACAGCCTTAAGAATCATCTTGTGGCCCACCTCTCCCATGGGTTCTTAGAGAGACTGTTGGGAGGTCTGCCTGAGCAATAAGACTCTGGTTTCATGGTGACCCTGAACCTCAAAGTAGGCCTGACTCAGGCTATATAAAAAAGAACCATGGGCCATAACTCTTGCTTCTTTGCCTCTTTGCCTATTTGCCCTGGGAAAGGACGCCTGTTCACTGTCCATGGTGAACCTATCTTGCTCTTGCTCTATAAACTTACCTTTCTCTTCCTCAATAAACTTTTTTGTGCTTGCCTTTAAAAAAAGAGAAAGAGAGATAATCTATGATGAGTGATACATAGTGGAGTGTTAAGTGCTCTATTGGATATAAGATAAAGCTGACTCTGCCCCTACGGTCAATGAATCCAAAACTCTGCTAATATTTCTTTATTACTCTGTATAAGTTTCTGGTGCCCTATGGCTGTTAAGCATCACAAGACATTGCTTAGAAAGGAAACAGTACTCTTGGTAGCCCCTCTAACCTACAATCATGACATCAACTCATCTTTGCCTAAAATTCTTACTGTTTTTATATTTTATTTTCTATCCTCGACTATTATATACTATTAATACTTCCTTTAGCCTCTTGAATGTGTCCACATATGATGACTTTGTTATATAGCATAAGGAAAGATACTGTTGTATTTATAGACAGTCTGGAAAAAAAATCTTTGTTATATATTTTTTTTAAATATTAATACATACACTTTGTATGTTTATTACAGATACATAGAAAAATGATACAATTTTAAAGAAATATATGTCTGAAATTACCATAATCTGGAAACTATAACAATGTGTAAATCTCTGTGTCTTTGTCAAAACATGCGTATTATATACAAGTGTAATATATTACAAAGATGGTTCACTTCTTCTACATATTATCTGTAAACTTCTTTGTATGTCAATACATCATGAACACTAACCATGGTAAATAAAGATGTTTTTCATCATTTACAATCTTTACATAGTATTTCATTCCCCCTTTTTGATCTATTATTGTTACACATTTATATTATTTTCAATTTTTAACTAGTATAAACTGTGCATTGAAGAGTGTCATGAATAACTTTAGGAAAGTCTTCGTGGAATTAGAATTCATAAATCATAATTTATAAATGTGTTTGTAGAGTAGGGGATAGTTTTGCAATGGCTAATGTAATAAATAGAAGAAAAATTATCATGATATAATTTGAAAGATGATGACACTCAACAACACATGTAGAAAACTCTAGAAGTGTCAAGTCTGGAAAATTGGGATTTGCACCACTCATGTTAGGATCTCTGGAGAAAATTATAATGACTTCAGTTTGAGTTAGATTTTGCTGTCACTTACTAAAATAAGATAAATGGTTATTTTCAGATTCTTGGAAGAGAGAGATGATTGAGTTAGCAGGTGTGAGTACACTGTTGTGCACGGTGCTATGCCAGACTTAATTTAATGACCCAACCATACATTTGCCCCACTAGTCCATGGGCATCTAGTGACTTAATTAAAATATACATAAAAATACACACACACACACACACACACACACACACACACACACAGTCCTACTCAATCTTGCCATGAGTTAACCTTGACATCAATGTGGAATTCTATAGAGTTTTAACATATATTTGTATACACATACACATTATCTGACACTAAAATTCTGCTAAAATTCCTCTCAGTTTAGCTTTCCTTCATTGTAAGAAACAGAAGGTACTAGTTTGAAGTTTTTCCAGTAAAACCAATCTCAAATATAAAAACTTAAACATTCTGGTGAAAACTAAAATATGTAAGACATATGTGAAGAATTATAATCTCATTTGGGAAATAATGAATATTATCACAAATACAAAAGGAAAACTTCAAAACTGCCTTAAAATATATAGTTTCTTTATAAAAATGATCACACACAAATCAAAGACATATGCTGAAAATATTTATAAATAAATGAAAATTAATTAATATCTGCGTAATTATTGCCCTAAAAGGACAAGAATCGTGGAAAAGAAAGAAGTATATAGATTTGAATAGACCCATTAATATTGTAATTTTCTGTATCTGTAAAATGTAGGAATGGTTGGTAATTAAGATTGTAAAGTTAATAGTGGTGGGCTTAAAATTCTTAGTAATTTGTCATTTAATTTTTTCATTAGACAAAACATCATTCAAAAATTTTTTAAAAACTCTGATCCAAACCAACAGAAAAATAAAAGTTATTGATATATCAAAATAAAATTGAAATAATAAATAAAAACATTAAAACTAAATAATTATCATTTTTAAATACATGTAACATTGCAGCATGAATTACATAATCTGAATTTATCACATAAAACCTTGATATCCAATAGTACCTATTTCCTATCAGAGTAGCATAGATAGAAAAGGAAATTAATTTAACAATCATGAAAGTTTTTAAATCTTTGACTCACTAATTATTTTATGCAAATATCTCTCAAATGTTAAGCAGAAATATTATGAACATAATGTTAAATTTAGCTTTAAGTAAAGTCCTTATAAATTTAAAAATTTCTATTGTCACTAAAAATTATAGTTAAATGGATTAATATATACAAAAGATAAACAAAATTTCATAGTTTATAATAAACAGTATCTCTGCTTGTAATATAAAACCAGATCTAAAATTAAATGCAAAGAGACAAAATTTCAAAAAGTATTTCAGACTTTGTTACTTCACCACATGGCATTATTATATTTCTTCATAGGAGAATATTTCAGTCAGGCCAGGACTTTTTGTAGTGGTTTCCTTTTTTATATTTTTTTCTATATATGTCAACTAATTGACATAGAATGTGAATATGATTTTCTGGTAGGAAGCAGTTCGGCAAATATGTAATGCTTTTGTATCTTAGAATTTTCAAAACCAAGACAAAGCCTCCAGTAATTTTGGATTACAAATATCTTTAGATGTAATTGTCATTTTTGCCTTAGCAGAATGATGGGAGAGAATGTCTCCTGAGAGGAGATTAGAATTTATAAATTCTTTACTGAAATTTCCTTTAAGGAAAGTATGAAAGAAAAAACTACAGACTGTAATGATATGGTAGATTATTTTAGCCAAACAAGTCTCCGTCACTTTCTATATAATCCTAAAACCTTAAAGTCAATGAAGCTGAATGAAGGAGACTTGAAAGAAACATGATGCTGTGTTTAAAAGTATAATAATGAATATTATTATATGCAAAGGTGAGGAAAGTATTTTTAAATGAGAGAAAGTTATACGAAAATACACTGAATTCTATAATTAGATCTCAAAGGAAGTAAGTACATTCTAAAAGTCTTGGTAGGAATTGAACCATGAAAACATTGCGCTCTGAAGTGGCAATACATTTTATCATTTATTCATTTATATTTTTAAAAATATTTATTGAACCACTGCTGTATTCCAAGTGTTTTTGCACTTGGGAGTATGGATAATTTTCTTGTTTTTCTGTTACTTTTATTGTGAGGGCTACAAATTAAAAATGTAATTTAAAAGCTGCATACTTTCATATGACACTATACAAAACATTCTTTACTGAAATAGGAAGAAAAACTAGGAAGAGAAATGGCTTTGACTCAAATGAAGGAGAGGCAAAAAACATAGCCAATTGGCACGAGAAACACAAGTTATTCATGGATGTGAAAAAGGAAGATATAAAATGAGTGACATAATGAAAACTATATAGCGTTGATGAAAGGAATTAAAAGAGAGATAAATAAATGGAAAGATACCTGTGTTCATGGACTGGGAAACTGATATGGTTTGGATATTTGGCTCCTTCAAATCTTCGTCTGTGAGGGAGGCCCCGGTGGAAGGTATTTGGCTCATAGGAAAAGATCCTTTATAAGTGGCTTCATGCCTTCTCTGTGATGAGTGAATCCTCCCCTTGTTAGTTCGCTGGCGAGTTGGTGGTTTACAGGAGCCTGACTCCACCCCCCTTTCTCCTTCCCTTGCCATGTGACAGTCATGGTCCCCTTTACCTTCCACCTTGATTTCAAGCTCCCTGCTGCCCTCACCAGAAGTAGATGCTGACCCCATACTCCTTTTACAATCTGCAGAACTGTAAGCCAAATAAACCTCTTTCATTGTAAATTACCCAGCATCTGGGATTATCTTTATAGCAACACAAAACAGAGTAACACAGAGAATCAATATTGGTAAGGTAGCAGCACTACCCAAAGCAATGTACAGATTCCATGCTGTCCACACCCAAATGTTCATGGACCATTGAAAAAGAAATTGGAGGATGCATACTTCCAAATGTCAAAAATACTACAAAGCTACAGTAACAAAAATAGTGCTATATTGGCATAAGAATAGACATACATACAAGCCAATAAAATAGAATTGAGATTCTATAAATAAGCACACACATCTATGGCCAATGGATTTGCACATGGGTGCCAAGACCAGTCAATGAGTAAACATCACTCTCTTTACAAAATAGTGGTTTCAAAAGTGGACCTTCACATGCAAAAGAATGAAGTTGGAACCCTAATTTGCACCTAAACAAATTAAAACAAAAGGAATCATAAACCTAAATATAATGTCAAGATTCATAAAACTCCTAGAAGAAAACATAAATAGAAATATTTATAACTTTAGAATTTTGCAATAGGATATTAGATATGACATCAAACGTATGCTAACAAAAGAAAAAGTAGATATATCAGATATATTCAAAATTTAAAACTTTTGTTCATCAAAGGCCATTATTAAGAATCACAAAATACAACAGATGAGAGAAAATACAGTTACCCTCCATGTCAATGAGTTCTAATCCATGGATTTCACTCAGCATGGATTAAAAATACACTATCCCAGGGATGTGGATTGGGCAGATTTGGAGGGATGACTTTTTGTATCAATGGATTCCAGGAGACCAACTTCAGGGACCAAGAGCATCCTTTAATTTTAGTAGGGGACTCATGGAATCAATCCCCTGTGCATACCAAGAGACAACTATATTGGTAAATCATATATCTGATAAGGCTTAATATCTGGAATATATAAAGAATTTCTATAACTGAATAACACAATTCAAACAGCCAAAATAAAAAATGGGCAAAGGACCTGTATAGGACATTTCTCCAAAGAAGATATAAGAATCTCCAAAAGGCACACTATAGGAATTGGGGATATTCAAATAGAACCATGAGATACCAGTTCATGCCTACTTGGGTGACAATGATACTTTTTAAGTGGAAGATAATAGATGTTTAACTGATGGAGAAATTGGAACCCTTGTGCATTGCTGGAGGGAATGTAAAATGGGTGATCACTCTAGAAAATAACTTGGTGGTTTTTTAAAAAATAGATGTAGAATTACTGTATGACTATGCAATTATACTCTTATGTGCATATCCAAAAGAATTGAAAATAGGTACTCAAAAAATACAGGAGCAAGAATGCTCATGGCAGCACTATTCATAATAGCCAATAAGTGGAGAAAACTCAAATGTCCATAAGTGGATGAATGAATAAACAAATGTCACTATACACATAAATCAAAAAAGAATAGTATACCTCTCTTTGCTAAAATGTGGGTGATCCTTGAAAATATTATGCTTAGTGAAAAAATACAGAGCAAGACATATTTGGTCACATTAAAGGATTTCAATTAGATAAAATATCCTGAATAGATAAATTCATAGAGACAGAAAGTGGGTTGGTGGTGTCCAGGAGCTACAGGGGAGAGAAGGTTGAATAGGCGGAGCACAGACAATTTTTAGAGCAGTGAATGTGATACTGTGACTATATTTTTCAACATTCATAGTATATACAACAGGAAGAATGAATCCTAAGGTTAACTATGGACTTTACCAATATTGACCTACCAATATTGGCTTATTGACTATTGATGTATCAATAATGACCTATCAGTATTGACTTATCAGTTGTAACCAATGCACTGCACTAATACAAGATGTTAATAATAGGGGAAACTATGTTTGTGGGGGATGTGAGAATATACGACAACTCCGTATATTCCTCTAAATTTTTCTATAAACCTAAAACTACATGAAAGTCTATTAATTAAAAAAGAATCAAGCACCCTTCTTGATGAACTCTATTTCAATGAAAACATGACCTCTGGGTTTGTTTTTTTTTCTAAAGGTCAAATATATGTTATATTACAGTCACCTCAGTTGAAAATTTAAAAATGAGTGTGATAAAATTATACAAATATATCATTGATTTTGAACACTTTATTCATGCAGCCACCCAAGATTATGACTACACTCTTTACTTCCTTGCACATACATAAGTAAATATCTAAAAATGTTCACACGTTAAATGGTTGAAAGAAAATTATTTTCAACATTTTTTTAATACAGGGTATCAAGATTACTTATATAGATAAAATGTTAGGTAATGCTTCACATATACCTTTTGGGATCTAAAAATGAAGCATTATTCTTTTAAAAGTATGAAAACATTAACTTTTGTAATGTGCCTTTGTGTTTGCATTTCTCTCCACATCCAAGGCTCTTCCCCCAAACATTAACTTGATTTGACTTGATATACTTCATCACTGGATTTATGTTTCTGTTTTGAAATATCACCTAAAAGACATTCTTGATATTCCTCACATTTAAAATCAACTGTCTTTACCACCACTGATCCCACTAAGATCTCTGTCTTCTTTATTTTGCTTCTTATTATGTATAGTTGCATTGTATTATGTTGAATATTTATTTGTTCATAAACTATTTTTATTTTGTGTCTCTATCTTGTGCAAGCACCATGGGCAGGGAAAAAATATCTTCTCACAGTGTGTAGCACATATTCAGGGCTCAATAAATATTAGTGAATGAATGATGAATAAGTAAACAAATCTTATTTCAAATAATAAGCACATTTACATTAGCCATCAAACTCATGGCCCAGGTTTTAGACTTACATACTTTCTGCTCTACTAAAAATCAAAAAAGTTTCTGAGAAAGCATGAATAAAACACTCTTTTGTTTTATTTTGTTTTCCAAAAGCAGATCCTGAGACAAGAATTTGAGAGGAATTAGTTTATGGAGGAAGGTCCCAGAAATATGGGGGCTTGTTGACACTGAAAACATCTGCTATAACCTATTAATTGTCTAGCCATCAAACCTGTCTGAGAACTTATCAATCAGTAAAATTCTCATTTCAGATCTCCTCACCCATTGCAAAATCATCAGTAAGTTTAAGGAATCCTGATTCCTGTTGTTGGATAAATGATAGGGATATTTTGCAGGGCAGACATTAAAAATAAAAGAACAATATAGTAACAAATCTATTAACTAGTACATGGCCTCCTAATATGTGTTGCACACTGAGTCAGGCACTTTACATTCCCTGACTCTTTAATCCAAAGCATTAGACTTGAAGGTCATTATTTTCTTTAGTTTACACATAAGAGACTGAATACAAAATGGGTACAGAAATTCCCTCAAAGATAGAGTCAACATCAAAGCTTTCTGTTTCAAAAGTTGTAATGTAGCCTCCATTTTCTTTTTTGATTTTCAATTTTTCCTTCAATTTTTATTTCTTTAGTTATCTTCTCAGTCATATAATCACATAAAACATATGAAAATACACACACAAATGCAGATTTATAAAATTATTAATTATTTTAGAAAACTTGAGTAACATTACATATCCTCTCTAAATCTTATGTTATACAACTGCCTCCAAGTCTGTGGGACAGTTGTCGGGGAGGAGATATATTTTTTTCGTTTCCTTTTTAGGTTTTTAGTCAAGATTCTGTCCCAAAAATAAAAGTCAGGTTTACAAAAGACAGATAAAAGCTTATTAACACCCGCTGTACCCGTCACGTAAGACAGGGTTTCTTTTTTAAAGCATTTCTCTGTCAAGACAGTGACTTCTGGGTGTTGCTTAAACAGTATTTTTACAAAGAGCCATAAATCTTACATAGTGACAAGACAAAGAAGAGAGTAAGTTTTTGTGCATTAGTCTTTTAAATGGCAGGAAATTGAGAGAATATAGTGAAATCTGTTTCCACATTTCTCTGGTGCTTTCTCTGTAGGCTTTCCTTTGCATGTGTGTCATAAACACCCGCCTCCTCCCCTTATTTCTGCCTTCCCCATTTACTATTATACTAGCGTGAGTTCTGTTACATATCATCAACATAGCTTACATGATGTAACTAAATATCTAGCTGTTGATTTTTCCAGTTAAACTCAAATAGTGATGTACTTCTATGACAAATAAGAAAATTGCCCCACTAAAACTTCTTCCCACACCCCTGGGCTCTTTATGTTTGCTTGGCATATGTCTTTTGGGAAAACACGGATATCAAATTCAAATGTAATAATAGATATGTCCCTTTTTCTAGCACAGACTTACTACCGTACTTTTGGAAACCATTAATTGCACATCCTGCCACTATACTTCTAATAGCATTATAATTCACTCCCAGATTGCCAGATAAATGATCTGTTAACTGCCATTTCTATTACATGACTGCAGAACATAACTGAGAAGTAATAAATAGCCACAGACCACATAATAAATGGTTTGTTTTTGAAGCAAGATCATGATTACTTGGTTTTTAAAAAATGAAGTATAATATTAAAACAGAAAAATGCCGAAATCTTTTGAGAGATGTGGTAGTATTGTGTGGCTTGCTAAAATTGAACATAGGTTGAGTCTGGTTGTAGTCAATTAAAGTGGCATCATTTCTAGAAACAACTATTTCACTGTATTGCATACTATAATTTTTCAATTCTTATTCATAATATTCGTTGGTACAAAAAAATTGAAAATCAGTCTTAAAATGATTTCAATTATTTGTTTTTTATCATACCACACTCCAGGAAATGTATTATTTTGTAATTACTAATTAGGACCCAAAATAAAATATTTGCTTGTTACTTATTAGTAATTACTTACAGTTGATGAACGTATTGGGATTTATCGTACTTCAAAATTGCTGTCACAGAGTAGAATGTGGAAATTAATTTTAGTTACTAACGGAAACCTCAAATCAACCTCAAAGCAAGAGCTGCAAGACACATAAATATGACAAATATGTCATAGTCTATTCCAAAAGCAATTATAATTTTGATTCTTAAACAGTTTTTTTCTTCCTTATCAACAGGGCTCTCAATGCCATTCCTGAGATTTGAGGGAAGAAATTTGGAAGACAAAATGAGCCTGGGAGTTTAGATTTCTGCATTTTAGTAAAATTATTTTTTATTGTAATATTCTGCCTCTTCCCTACCTCCTACCAATTGTGTAGCCCTGAACAAGTCACTGTACATTGTGAATCTGTGTTTCCTCCTTGAAGAAATATAAAGAAAAATAAATTGCTTTCAAATACCAGCACAATTCCAGTTTGTTTGTTTTTTTGTATTGACTTTTTATTTATTTTTTATTGTTAAATCATAGATGTGTACATTTGTGCGATCAAGGGGTACAATGTGCTGGTTTCATATACAATCTGAAATACTCTCCTCAAACTGTTCAACATAGCATTTATGGCATTTTCTTAGTTATTGCATGTAGATATTTGTATTCTGCATTTAATAGGTTTCACCTGTACCCATTTTAACATGCACCGTAGGTGTGGTCCCATCCATTACTCTCCCTCCACCCTGACTTCCCCCCTTTCTTCCCCTCCCTTGGCACTTTCCTCATGTTCTTGTGCTATAGTTGGGTTATAGCCTTCATATGAAAGCTATAAATTAGCTTCAGAGTAGGGCCAGGTACATTGGATACTTTATCTTCCATTCTTGAGATACTTTGCTAAGAAGAATATGTTCCAGCTCCATTCATGTAAGCATGAAAGAGGTAAAGTCTCCATCTTTCTTTAAGGCTGCATAATATTCCATGGTATACATGTACCA
>CAUYPK010072158.1:0-50515 GCA_963574355.1 Loris lydekkerianus | reverse complement strand
GGTATGTTTTTCCATTTGTTAACATTTTCAGCTATTTCTTTTCTTAGAGTTTCATAGTTCTCTTTATAGAGATATTTTATGTCTTTTGTTAGATAAATTCCCAAATATTTCATCTTCTTTGGCACTACTGTGAATGGGATAAAGTCCTTAACTGTTTATTCAACTTGACTATTGTTGGTATATACAAAGGCTACCAATTTATGAATGTTGATTTTGTAACCTGAGACGCTGCTATATTCTTTGATCACTTCTAGGAGTTTTGTAGTAGAGTCCCTAGTGTTTTCCAGATATACAATCATATCTGCGAAGAGCAAAAGTTTGATCTCTTCTGACCCTAGATGGGTACCCTTGATCACCTTTTCTTCCCTAATTGCGGTGGCTAAAACTTTCATTACAATGTTAAAAAGCAATGGAGACAATGGGCAGCCTTGTCTGGTTCCTGATCTGAGTGGAAATGATTCCAATTTAACTCCATTCAATATGATGTTGGCTGTGGGTTTGCTGTAGATGGCCTCTATCAGTTTAAAAATGTCCCTTCTATACCAATTTCTTAAGTGTTCTGATCGTGAAGGGATGCTGGATATTATCAAAAGCTTTTTCTGCATCAATTGAGAGAACCATATGGTTTTTGTTCTTTAATTTGTTTATGTGCTGAATTACATTTATAGATTTACGTATATTGAACCAGTCTTGAGACCCTGGGATAAAACTGACTTAGTCATGATGTATGACTTCTCGGACCACCATGGAATAAAACTTGAGCTGAGTAACAACAGGAATCTGTATACTCATACAAAAACATGGAATTTAAATAACCTTATGCTGAATGATAGCTGGGTCAGAGACGAGATTAAGAAAGAAATTGCCAATTTTTTGGAACAAAACGACAATGAAGACACAAACTATCAGAACCTCTGGGACACTGGAAAGGCAGTTCTAAGAGGGAAATTTATAGCACTGCAAGCCTTCCTCAGGAGAACGGAAAGAGAGGAAGTTAACAACTTAATGGGACATCTCAAGCAACTGGGAAAGGATAAATAATAAAATAGATAAACCTTTGGCCTATTGAAGGGAAGGGATCCCGCCCGGGAAACAGACATTTTGAACTACCCAAAAGGGTGGGCAACATTCCCCCAAGTGTTGGAGCGGGCTGGTGGTTCAGGCTGCGTGGCGAAATGGCGGGTTCTGATCCAAAAGGGAAACTCTGAACCATAAAACTCAGAATAGGGCCCCCAGTGCTCCAACCACAGGAACCGGCTACAGCCGCTTCAGCCGCAGGAACCGGCTACAGCTGCTAAAGCCACCGACCCGCCAGCGACCCTTCAATTGTCCAACAGGTTGCCCAGCTCCCCATGGTTTTGAGTGGCTCTCCTTTCAGATGCCTCCCTCAGTTCAGGAATAAATATTTGTCAATTGGGTTTTGTCAGCATTACAAGCTGCTGTCCTCCGTAAGGGAGGGGCCTGCTGGCCAGCATGGCCCAGCAGGGAAGAATCTCTACAACAGAGTCTGTGGTTTTAAATTACCCCTCATGTATAGCAATCTGCCAGTTCACTGAGCGTCTCAAGTTGTCGGTCCACACCAATAAACCACACACGGGGAAGGTCCAGACACCCTTTCCTCTCACCTGATGGCTTGGGAGAGGTGGGCTACACGTCTGTCCTATCCACCATCATGCTCCGCCCCCCTCTGTCCCCTTTTTCAGTGTTTGGCCAGGGCTGGGTTTGAACCCACCACCTCCGGTATATGGGGCTGGCGCCCTTACTCCTTGAGCCACAAGCACCGCCCTTTTTTCACAGTTTTAACTTTCCTTAACTAGAGCTCTCAGCAGCGCTCACAATATTTTGGCTGATTGGTAGAGATTAGATAATAACATTCTATCATTTTGATATGTCTTTAATTATGTGATTAAAATACTAATGAAAATTCCTTAATCAGAAATCGGATGTTTTAGGGTCATGTAAACACTGAATTAACTATAATACTTTGGACTTCTTTTTCGCAGAATATATTCTAGGACTCAGACCTTTTACTCTTGGCAAGGCTTTTTTTTTAACTAAGTTTTTATATTTCTCAAACATGTAGTCCCCTACTGAAAATTTATTTGCAGCCACCCCAACAGAGGATCTTACAACCTCTTGGAGCCATTTAAGAATAACCCACTTTAAATTACATCTCAGCATACCATAACCCATCAAAGTCATAGTTAAGTAAACAAAGTGAATATATTCTTAATAAATCACTTACACAAGGGGTATTCAATGAGTTTAGATTTATTTCTTTATGGAAAAATCACACACAAGCAAATAACAGCAGGTTCTCAAAACACTGGATGTTGCCCCATAATGAAATTACGCCTGGCCATTGTACCATCATCCTGACAGCTGTAATTTTCCAGAAGATACACTTGTCCATATTTATAGTAGCTGATAGGATTGCAGTTGATTGCCTGTGACATTTGTCTAGAGCAGAAGGGCAATGTCTGCCACAGAAAATTCATTTGGAAGAGCAGGCAATATTTCATACCTCAAAGGCCAAAAGAATGAAATGATTTCAGAAGATATGTTGCCTTTTGTGCCTTCAATGAAAAAGTGTCAGTTTTTTAAAAATCTGGACAAGCTAAATAATCATAACCAAACCATTCTTTGGATAGAACTTCAATCATTTTGCTTTCCTCCAGGACACGATTAAAGAGCATTGTCTGATGTCTACTCCCTGACACACTGAAGTTACAAGTACACAGGCTTGTGAGGAAATCAAATGGAAATTAGCTCCACTTAAATTACAATTGGCATTTCTGGCCTTTCCACTGGTGATTTTGGAGCTCAATAGCAGAAATGTCAGGAAGAGTCAGATCCTTTGCCAACAGGGACAGAACACAAGAGGGCACGAAAATGAGGCCAAATTAAATTTAAATGCCGGCGTCTGAATCTGTCCTTGTGCATCTAGGTGTCTACTTAGCAGCGAGGAAATCGTACGCAAAAACACCATTACTCAAATTTTGAAATAAATAAAAACTGCTTTATAATTTAGTAATGAAAATAATTCCTTACACTGGTGAAGTATTTCACCCCTTACTAAGAGCCCCCACATACAGTAATGTCCCTATATCTGAGATTTTGCTTTCCATGGTTTCAGTTACCCATAGTCAAGCATAGTCTAAAAATAGGTGAGTACTGTACAGTAAGGTATTTTGAGTGAGAAGAGAGAGAGAGAGAGATATCACATTCACATAGCTTTATTAAATTATATTGATATAAGTTTATCATTGTTGTAGTTAATCTCTTATCGTGCCTAACTTATAAATTAAACTTTATCATAGGTATGTATGTATAGGAAAAAACATAGTGCTACATATATAGAATTTGGTTTCCAGGCATCCGTGGGGGATACTGGAACATTTTCCCTCTGGATAAGGGGTGGTGGGCTACTGTATACACACACGTACTATATAAACACTTTTTTTATTGCAGTTTTTGGCTGGAGGCCTGGTTTAAACCCCCCTACGTCTGGTGTATGGGGCTGGCGCCCCACTCCTCTGAGCCACATGCGCCAACCCCATGCATATATTGTATATATCAAGGTTATATAGAAGAGTAATTTACGGGAAATTAAGAGTTAGCGATGCATGCTTTACAGTTTGCCTGGGCAACATAGCACGACTCCATCTATAAAAGAAATTAGCCACGTATGCGTGGTATGCGTCACTAGTCTCAGCTCCTTGGGAAGCTCAGCAGGATAGCTTGACCCAGACGGTCAAGTGAGCTGTGAATGCATCACTGCCCTCCACCCTGGACAACAAAGCAAGATCCTACCTGAGGGAGGAGGCAGAGGAGGAGCAGGGGGAGGACAGGAGAAGAGAAGGAAGTGGCAAACCCACTGGCACTCAGTCCCAGCCACCGTGACCAGGGAGGAGTTTGCATTCTCAACACAGCTTCTTATTCTAACCTGTTATTACTGTACATTCAGGAACAGTGCTGTCACACGATACATACCACAGTTTTCTTCATCACTGTCGTCATCGCAATCAGCCTGGCCGTCACATCTCCTGGAAGCCAGAACACACCGTCCTGAGCGGCACTTGAAGTGGCTGGGTGAGCACTCTGTTAAAACAATGTTACTCTCAGTGGACAAAAACCCAGGCACATCAGCTGATTTCTCCACTCAAACAAGGAGTTGTTGGCAAGCAGCTTTACTGAAAATGAGGGTGCTCTTCATTAGAAGCCAAGTTTGCTTGGCTTTCTTCTGCCTGTGAATGAACACCTTTCTCTTTCATTCTTGGCGCCATCTTTCCAGATCACCAGTCTAGTGCCTGTGCTTTCCAGCAATTACCTTTACAGATGGGCAACCTAACGATTGCCAGAGCCCAGACATCTGTGGCATTGATGCTCCTGACTATCCGGCTGCCTCCAAGTGTCAAAATCACTTCCCCACCGCAGCCTCCCCGCCTGGCCGGAAGGGCCTTCTCCATTCCCTACGTAATGATCCGTGGTTGCTGTGGTCTCCAAATGTCGTGCCCTTGAAGTAACGGAGTCTCAATGCTCCCGTTACCTCCAGGTCCCCTGCATACAGTTAGCAGCTGTATGTAACGGGCTCTGTGAGTGACGTGTGGCGAAAACAAAACCACTTGGAATATTAAACTCAGCTCTGAGTTTATTTAATTTTATGTTTTCAAAAATTTCTTTATTTTTAAGATGATGACAGTGTCTAACAAATGTGCCAAATCCCTCAGTGTCTTCAGGTGCACAGTCGCCTGATTAGCAACTAAATAGATGACAAACACAAAAATACGCAACTAGAACCCTACACAGAGAGACTTCTCAAGGTCACTGGCCCGCTCAGCCAGGCCGGCTGACCCGCTGGTGGGAAGGAATTGAAAAACGAACCTTCCACGTACTGGTCGGGCATCAGGCAGGTCTGATTGTCCGCATTTTCCTCTGGGAACTGACCGCAGTCTGTGTCTTCAGGCCACTGCAGGCCCACAATCCCCAGAACAGACTCGCAGCGCTCTTTAGAGAGCTCACACAGGGCTCTAGAGGAGCAAAGGAAAACAAGCTCAGAAGCAGAAATAGCTCCATCTGAGACAACCAGCAGCAGGGCATGGAGGGTTTTAATTCTGTCTGCACAAGGATTTGTGTGTGTACAAAACCTGTGTATTCTGAATGTATGGCAACAAATATATGGAGAAGCACATATGTAGCATAAGGATTTAGGAAGCCAAAATGAGAAATATCTCCACTAAGAGAGTTCATACTGGCAACACGTTGTCACCAAAAGAAACTTTACTGCAGAAACAGAGGTAGAGATGTTTCTAGGACACAGATTCCTTTCTTCATTATACGTTTCTAATCCTTTCTTCTGCCTTTCAGAAGAAAGTATGCACATTTTCCAATCTTTCATTGCCAGCATAGAAGCCCCCAACATCACTTTCAATACCTTTCCATCATGGAGTCGATGTCACCCTCATCCACACAGGTCCCTCCCTCTGGCCATCTCGTGTGCCACCTGCTCACCTCAGGCATAACCCCCCTACTTCAGCTTCAACCAACATTATCAAAAAGCTTGGGACTTCTCACAAATCTATCTATGCTGAGCTCAATTTGGCTAACATAAAGTCTGTTGTTTTACAGAAAAGATATAGTAAGCAGGGTGCTAGGTGTTTTCATACATGCTAACTCATTTATGGCAAGAATCATTTGCAATTGAGGTATCAGTGCACCTCACAAAAGATTTCTTTCCTGCCTATGGAAGACAAACATGGTTTTGCCTCAATAGACCCAGAATTACTAAGAAATTAGTTACACAGTTAAAAGAAAGAAGAAGTAGATATAGCCGGTTTGTTCTTAGGCCAATTCCATGTTTCCTTCTAAATACATTCTTACATCTCAAAATCTCAAATTTTAAACTGTAAGTTAATCTCAATCAGTTCTCATTTTTAAGATCAAATGGAACAGAAAGGTCTGCTCCATTCTGAACGGAAACTGGTAGAGAAAGATTAGCCACCAGAAACTCTGTTTAGGTTTAAGTATGGACAAAGTAAAGTATTACTCAGCGCTAGTTTAGCATAGGAACCTGGAGCAAAGATAAAGCCATGGCATTCCCATATTAGGTTCAAAAAACTGGAAGTTCAATAGTGTTTGTTAACTTTTGGCTAACTAGTCTTGTTGCAGGTTTATAACTTACTCGTAGCTGCTATTTTAAACTAACCATATCATACCTTATTTATTGGAAGACCATATAATGCCTCACTCTATCACTTCCTATTTTTTCTGTAAAATGGAAATAATAACAATATTCATCAGCGTAACTCCAGTGAGCAGTGTTCTCACCATCGTGCAGTGCTTACCCCCAGGAGCAGCCCTGCCCACATTCACGTAGCTCAGAAGCTGCTCATTTGAGCTCCACAGCATCACAATCCTCAGGTATTTCACACATCATGAGGCCTCAATAATGTTAGATTTCTCAGACTCAAAATTAAATGTTAAGATTAATAAACAGACATAGCAAAAGCCACTAGATATTGCTTAATGAACTTATTATGATATCATTCTTGCATAAAAGAAAACAATTTCTTACAAACAAACATCAAAATATAAAATTCACAGTGATAGCCACTGAAAATAAAAGGTGTGTGGGTGAACCTAAGAAAAAGAACTGAAGGATCTTAATCCAGTTCACCAACATGTTGACTGAATAATATTTCAGGACCATTCTAACCTTAGGCATTTTAATATGAAACTTAAACCCTGAAATTACTAATTATATCTGGATATGAATTTATATTTATAATAGAAATTGCTGCATCAGGAAAATTTTAATTACATATTACATATAAAAAAGTCAAATACAAAAATGTCAGTATTATTAAAAGACATTTTCTATCATTGACTTTGCTTAGCAAAACTGGAATAAGATTTGGAAATAACTTTTTAATCTAAGTGGGTTGATGCTTTATTAAGATATGTTAAAATTATGTAACAGAAATTTCCAGAATTGTTTTTGCACAAGCCAATATTAAGTTTTATTTGTATAATGCCATCACCTCACCAAGGCATTTTGAAATTTTATTTGTTCTGTGCTGACTCTATAGAAGCCTTCACTTTGTCATCCATTGGCTAATCAGCATATAATCTATTGTTCTCTTTTCTGTCTGTGATATTGATATTATGGTTTTTTCTTAAAGCTCTAAGTGAGTGCTGATCCCAACATATGGTTTCCATAGTTACCGCTCACCTTTAGACCAGCGTATCTGTGCACTCATCCCTGGAGGGAAACAGCACTGAAAATAGTGACAAACCTTCTGTGACTGTCACCTTTGACCCTATTCCTGACACACGGCAGAGGAAGGACAAAACTGCCACTAAGCCACTGTGTTCCTGCGCTATCGTCACGGTGAGTATCTGAGCAGGACTTACGATTAACTGCAAGTTCTTTCACGTTTATATATAGTCACTGAATCTCACAACAACCCAACCCAATAACCTTTATTATCCTTATTTTATAAGTAAAGGATGAGAAGCTGAGACTCTGGAATTTATGTAAGGGACCCACCAGCTAAAGAGCGAGGACATGAACCTGAACATGGACTACAGAACAATCCTCTTGATTCCAGGGATATCACTCATCTCCAAATCTCCAGCCACACTCTTGAAATAGTGTGCCTTACTTCATTCAAACAGGCAGAGAAATGTCGAAAATGCCCATTCCCATCCAACCTGGGAGAATGGGGTTATGTCTCCCTGTTGAGATCTCGGCCTTGTGGGTGTGATCGGAATGCAGCATTTTAAACAAATCAAGGAAAGAGGCAGAGACACCCTTTCTCCTGCAACTCATAGTTTTCAGAAATGCTTCTTGATCCACCAAAATTAAATGTACATAGTTTATGTGATTAAAATACATGAACTGCCATCAAAAGCAGTTCATATACCCCTTGTCTGATACTTCGGTAACGAATTCTGACTCAAACATTAATATTACAATTTTTACTTCTTTAATTTTCATCAGTTATTAAACATAGAGTTCCTTGGCCAAATTTACTTTGTCTAAACTCAACTACAGCTTCTTTCCTTGTGTTCCCTCTGAAGCAAAATAAGGAAGCTTGGTGGAGACCCCATCATATTACCTGCACGGGGGGATACGCTGGCCAGTGTCCACATCACACTTTGGTACCAAAATGGTGCAAGCAAAAAACATGAGGTATTTGTAACAGTTGGTTTGAACAAGGGCAGGGAAAAGAGAGGACTCCCAGCTGATGGAAGCTTCTTTTTGAGTCCTATGTCCGAGGTGATTTGGATAACTTGTGTAGTTGTAGGGCAAATTCATGCAGAGTTCCAATGTAATTGGTTCACACTGACCTGATAAAAAACACACATACAAATATATATTTTTAAAGATTTCACATGTAAAAACAACTTGCTTAAACTTTATAAACTTGAAGTTTACTTTACTTTCTTTAGAGTCGCTAAGACTAGCATATAACATTTTTTCGTGGATATCAAAAAATTAGTATTTTGGTAAGTGGAGTCAGAGCAAACTGTACATGCAGGTGCAGCCCAAGACCCAACACTGCTTTAGAAAGTCCTTTCCCGTTTCTCTATTGGTGGCTCAACTTATCTTAAAATGATTCTTTTTCATTTCTTTTATTTGCTTCAATTCACCTTATTTTTCTGATTTATTCAATACATCTAAAACAGTCTAGCCCCATCATCTTCACTCGTAAAAGATACGAGTTTTGGGGATGGTGCCTGTGGCTCAAAGGAGTAGGGCACTGGCCTCATATGCCAGAGGCAGCAGGTTTGAACCCAGCAGCCTCAGCCAAAAACTGCAAAAAAAAAAAAAGACAAGTTTTGGCTGGGTGCAGTGGCTCCCTGCCTGTAATCCTGGGACTCTGGGAGGCCAAGTCAGGTGGATTGCTTGAGCTCACAAGTTTGAGACCAGCCTGAACAAGTCTATTAAAACTAGAAAATCGAGCCAGACATCAAGGCAGGTGCCTGGATTCCCAGCTACTTGGGAGGCTGAGGCAAGAGTATCACTTGAGATATGTTGTGTGAGCTATGATGAGGTCACGGCACCCTACCCGGGGTGACAGAGCGAGACTCTGTCTCAAAAACAAACAAACAAAAAATAAATTAAAAAATATGAGTTTCATTAAATGGGTAATTAGATAACTTCTGACTCTGTTTTTTTGTTGATCAACAGATTTAAATATAAAGCTACAAGAATTTCAAGGCAAGAAGATGCTGAAATATATTGTATATTTCTTGCCTATGGGATAAAATCCAAACCTCTTAGCCTGGAACTCAAGGCTGTTTCACACTTCAACCACAGCCTAGTTTTCCAAGGTCATTGCCTGTAACTACCCCATCAACAGTATCTCTACTGCAATGAATTCTATCACCTTGGGACACCAGATATTTTTAAGAATTGCCTGTCTTCATGCACCCTGTTTGCTCCTCTTACCTCCTTTTTTTCTTAACACGAGTATAATAAATTTTCTCGAATGTGGTCACAAGCCTAGCTGCCAGGCGCAGACAGCACATACTGCCTTGAATAATCCTTTCCCACCCTTCCTGCCAAGAGAACTCCTCCTTGGCCTGGAGGACTCAGCACAAATACCTCTTCTAGAAAACTTTTCTGGCCCACCGCTCTTCCCATCACTACTCCCACAATGAGTCTCTTCCGGGCTATAGCCCCTTAGGTACAGTCCTGTCGAATGCTGGCTGCATCCTGCTGTATTCTTTGCCCATTATACTTACCTGCCTCCCTCACACAATTCTGAGACTTTGGGGAATTGGGACTTTAATCTTGATCTCAAAGTCTGCACCCCACATGATGCCAGAATGAAGTGAGAACAAAACGGAGAAAAATATCAGGCACTCCAAGCATAAAATAATGAAAAATACAGTCCCTGCCATTGAGGACCTTCACAGTCTCCATAGGTACAAAGACACTTGTGCTGGCGGCTGTATCAGAATGTGAATAGGTTAGGGTGGGTGGAGTTTGTCATGGACTGAACGTTTGTTGTCCCCTCTCCTAGTTCATATGTTGAAACCCTAGTCTCCACTACGATGGTATTTTGAGGTTAGGTCTTTGGGATTAATTAATTAGGTCTCCTTGTGGTCTAGCTGAGGGCAGAACCAGGATGAAGGAATTAGTGTCCTCGTAAGAGGAAGAAACCACAGCTCTTGCTGTCAGGCCAGAGTACACTAGAGGGCGCTGTCTGCAAACCAGGAAGCCGGACGGCACCAGGCACCAGGCCCTGCATCTATCAGCACCTGATCATGGATCCGGCCTTCAGCATTGGGAGAAATAAATGTCTGTTATTAAACCATCCAGTCTATCGTATTTCGTTGTTGCAACCTAAACTTGCTAAGACAGCAGAGGTGAATAAACTGCTAGGAGCCTAAAGGGCCAACATGGAGTATGAGAGACTCAGGAAGGCTTCAGAGTATAAAGGGGGTGTGGGCAGGTTTGGGGGTAGAGAGTCTCCCTGGTCTCTCTCTGTCTGTAGTAGATGTGCCACATTCCCTGAGCTGGCAGAGGTCATCCAGCAAGCGTTTTAGTAAAATTAGCCAGACAAACCAAAGACCCCTTGCATTATTAAGAGTGATTATTCAACTTAAATTTCATTATTTGGCTAAGAAGTGGTATCCATGTACAGAGATTGGACTTGGGCAACATATTAAAACAGCTCCGGGACTACTTCTTAATTTAAAGATTCTGAGGGCTTCACAGATATTTATGTGCCTGACACTAGCCAGATAAAAATCAATATAAACAAAATGTAATATGACTCTCAATTTCCCCAGAAAGACACATGCTGTAAAGTTGGTATAATACTGAGGATGAGTCAGGGTACAAAGTAGAGTGTATTGGTTAAGTTTATCATTTCCTTGATTTGTGAAAGAGGAGTATTATGAACTAAATGTGTTCCTCAAAAATTCATATGTGGAAGTCCTAACCCCCAAGGGGCTGGTATTAGGAAGTAGGACCTTTGGGAGGTACTTAGGACATGAAAGGGCAGCCTGCTTGAATGGGCTTAGTGCTCTTATCAAAGGAACCCCAGAGAGCTCGCCTGCTGTCTTTCTACCACGTGAGAATACAGCCATCTGCTACCCAGAAGAGGGTCCTCACCAGAAGTGAAGCATACTGCCACCTGCTGCCCTGATCTTGGAGTTCCAACCTCCAGAATGGTGAGAAAAATGTCTGTGGTTTATAAACTACCAAGTCCAAATATTTCTGGACTATAAGATTGAAAAAAATGCAAGTTTCTTATAACAATAAGAACAATACAAAAATGCGTAAAGAGTTCATCATTTCCCTGCTCCCCTTTCTTTGCCTTCCGTCAGAGCCAAAGACAGCTTTGAATTCTTCCAGCTCTTTCTCTTGCTCATATTTAGACATACAAACATTCACACACTTAGACAGAGATCTGCATTTGCTTTTTGCCAGAGTGGAATCACAGTATTCCTGTGACTCTTGAACTTGCCTTTGTTACTTAATTATCATGACCATCTTACAAGTCAGCGGATGCAGTTCTAATTCTATGCTTTTTCCCCTTAATTTCTTCAATATGTTTATAATTTTTAAAAACAGAAACACTTACACAGGTCTTTGACGCCGTCTTTTCCCCCTTGTACAAGCCTTTCTTATCTCATTCTTCCTCTACCACCTTATCAAGGTTCAACGTTTTATTGGTGTATTCCATTTATATGATTAATAGACCATATCCCATGAAGCATCTTTTTCTCTTTTAATATAAGGAGAATTTATCACTTTTAATCTTAGATAAGATATAACTTGTAAGTGTTTCAGAGCCAAGGAAAATGAAAAGATTAAGTAATAATCATATATCACTGGAGATCTTTATTAAATGCAGTAAGGTTGACGGGATCTCGTGTTTTATTCCTTAATATGACATTCTTCACAGACTGCTAAACAAAATAAACTCTCAATATATCTGTCAGCCCCAAATCCAATGATTTATGATATCAATAAAGTTTTTTTTATCTTAAGCATTAAGCCTGATTTACAACAGCCGCTAGAGGGCAGTCGCATCACAAATATGTAAGGATTTTCAGGGCCACGGAATGATGTTTCCAATACAAGTTTGATGCAGCACTCAGCACAAAAATGTCCTGAACACAGATGAGATTGAATAAATATCTGTCAAAAAAAAAAAAATCCTGATAGAATAACAATGATATCCCACCTTTCAGAGTCTGAAACAAGATTTGTTCAAACCAAATAAATCCTGAAGTCACTAGAAACCATGTAAACAATGGTCATTCTCATGAAAAATATAACTTGTGTACATCCAGCAACACATAGAATATTCAAAGATTCGCCTTTAAACTTTGCGCAGTGGCAGTATTGTGGCCAACGAGGTTTATCTGAGGCACGATTATTGCTAACTAAAAACTTTTCCAAATACCCCGCCGTGATGACTTGCAATATAGTCAGCACTGGCAATTTTTGACGTTTTCTACGGAGACTGAATAAAAAAAAAAAGATTTGCCTTTAACTCAAACTTTAAATCTCCCTGTAACATTATTAATTTTAATGATTTTATGAGTAACTGTAAGGTGAACACCCTGTAATTACAGCTTAGGTCAAGAAATTGAACTTTGCCAGATACCCCAGACGCCCCACCACAGGCCCTGCGTCATCTTCCTTGCCCCTAGAGTGACTGAGTGTTACAATTTCCACATGCTTGCTGTTCTTTATAGCTTTGTGAGTGTGCACCACCAGACACTGCAGGGTAAATTTCCACATTTCTTTGAGACTTGTCTTGATTTTAGTCTCTTATAATCTCTTATAAGCTTCCCTTTTACCCCTTTGTTTTTCTTTATAACTAAACTACTGAAGAACCTAGGAATTTGATCTGTAGAGTGTACCCAAATTTGGATCTTGCTGATTTCACACGCCTGGCGAGGTTAAATCTGTTCCCTGTCCTCTCCATTTCCTGAAACTTAGAAGGATTCAGAGGACTGATTAGGCTTCATCCCTTTGGCAGGAGTACCAGTAGCTGTGGTGTTCCTTCAGCAGAAGCTACATCATATTTGATTCCCCTCTTTTGTGACATCAGCAGCTATAGACACACCATACTTTGATTCATTAATTCAGTGTGTTATCAAATGGTAATATCCTAATACAATCACTAACTTTTTTCACTTAGTAGTTGAAAATGCTTTTATAAAGATATGATCCTTCCCTTCTCTACTATTTGCTGGCAAG
The DNA here is from genome assembly GCA_963574355.1 of Loris lydekkerianus. Classification (NCBI taxonomy): domain Eukaryota; kingdom Metazoa; phylum Chordata; class Mammalia; order Primates; family Lorisidae; genus Loris; species Loris lydekkerianus. The sequence continues at coordinate 37,281 of CAUYPK010072158.1, read as the reverse complement.
GACAAAAGTCCTTAATTGTTATGGTGTTTGTCAACTCTACCACACCCTTTAAACTAGTTGTTGCTTCCAACTAGAGCTTGCACAGAGAGGGCAGGGAATTGAAGCAGTGGAAAATTAGTCAAAGAAAACCTGTTTATTCCTTCCTTGGTATTGGGTAAGTGCCTCATAAGGTGGAGGAAAAAAGTACGTAAGTAACAGCATAGAAATAAAGGTCGACGGAACGCTGTTGAGAGACTCTTGAGAGGGCCTGGCCATGACAGCCATGTGTGACTTCACCTGGCCATGGCCAATGTGGGCACTGGCTGGCAGGGCGGATGTGCCCAGGAGGGGCTGTTGCAGCCAGTTCCCCCAGCTCTCTGGATCGGTCCCTCCACCCTGGAGTCAGGGGAGCCGACATTCCTGCTCCTATCCCTGAGGCAGGGATATACATCTCTATTTTGCATCCCAGTAAGGAACAAAGATCTTACAGATACTAGATAAGCCAGATGTGGTAACAGAGACTGCTAAACGCTGCTCCTTGGGGAAAATGTGTATTATCAGAGATGTTGTTTTTAGGCTTAAAAAAATAATAATTGCAGATACTTGTGGGAATCTAAAATAAGCCAGGGACCTTCTCCATTGAAAATCGCTCATAGGAACATGGAAACTTGTCACATTTGGTTTTGAAGGTGTCTCCCCAAGCACAAACCCCTGAAGCTGTCATGAATAGCCATGAGTAAAGCAATTCTCAACCTTGGTCACATTCTGCAGCCACATGGGGCATTTAAAATCACTGGTGACTAGGTCCCACCCGGTGTATCTTCAAGTACCATTAAAAAGTTAGAGAATACTTTATGGCATGGCAAGAACCCATGTCTTCAAGGACTAGAAACCCAGGAACTCCAGGGGGAAGCTGGCTGCACCAGACAGAATATCCACTTTCTCCAAACTCACGTTCTCCACTGACACTGAGCCAGAGGGTGAGCAGGTACGATAGGCCTCAGACACTAACGGGCAGCCTCTGATAGGGAGCGGTAACCATCATCTAGTAATTCTCAAGTTTTCTAGTGGGTGAAGAGTTTTCTGAAAAGGACTGCTACTTGCTCATCTTTACAGAGAACCCAGCCCACATGTACCATCCTGAAGTTCTTTGAAAGAACAAGAGTAACATCTTGACTTTCAACTGGAAGTCAGGCCCATGCAGTGTTTTTAGTAACACAGAAGAGAAGGAGGGAGGGACCAGTGCCCAGCCCCATGCCTGGCACTCAGAAGAGAAGATGTAAAAATATGTTCTGAACACGTGTGGAAATAACCTAGCAGGAATATACGTGGTGGATGGGGAAGCTGATGAGAAAGTGAGACTCTGGGGAAAACGGGTGTATTCAAAGAACATACAGAGAAAACCAACACAGTATACATGAGTGGGGAGATGACAGTGTGTCCGTCCTTCCACACTGAAAGCAAGCGGTGTCCCTCCCTTCTGGGGTCATCCAGTGCTGGAGTATCGGGCACACACTGTGAATACTGATTGCTGAGCCTGAGTGAGCTAGTTGCCCCTTCCCACAAGTTTGTTTTTTTTTTGTTGTTGTTTTTTGACAAGTGACATTGTTTTTATATTTTAAATTTTAAAATATCTCAACTATTAAGAAAATAGGATAATATACATCCAGTTGCTCCCTGCCCAGATTAGACACCTGCTAACACTGCCCTTTCCAGTTTTTGTGTCTAACAGTAGACACCATTCCATGTTGAACTACCTTAAAAACTTTCATGGTAAACAACACGTCTTTAAGATGACACTATCACTGGTCAAAGGTATTCAACCAAGTAGAAGGGGATCAAAGAAGCAGCTCTGCAAAACTTCTACAGTAGATTAGGAGAGGAGCAAAGTGAAACAATGGCCAGAACGGACCCAGAACATGCACCTGCACATCCGCATATGTATATGAATATGCACATATTAGAGAGAGACAGAGAAATATATACATATTTCAATAATTTTAAAGGGAGCAAGGTGGCAGTTTGAGTGTAGGACAGACCAGTACCTACTGTTTTTTCTTTCAGATGAGACATGGAGGAAGGCTGGGCTTTGTGCTGACAGCTGTAGTAAGTGCCATGAAAACAACAGTCCCATCAGTTTGGGTTTTTAATTAGCTGCCTACCTAGACCCTCTTCCAGCCCATTTGTTTCATCCTCCCCCATCCCCAGACTCCCCAGCATCTTACAGGGGCACTCCCTATAATCTCCACACTAACCCAGAAATGTCACCAGGTAAATCTAGGACCTGAAAACTGCAGCAGCCTTAAGGATCTGAGCCCTTGAGCCTCCCAGCTTCCACTGGCCTTCAGCTGAGAGGTGGAGCCGTGTTAAGGAGTAGCACTCTCCTGCCACCTGAAAGCTGATCGCTTCTAAAATTCTAGGCTCAAGTTGAAAGTGAGCCAGGCATGGTGCACAGGTGACAGTCCCAGATACAGGAGGCAGCACCATGGCTTGCGCCTAGGAGTCTGAGGAAGCAGTGAGCTGTGGTCACAGCACTGCACTCCAGCCTGGAAGACAGAGAGACCCTATTTCTAAAAGTATATATCCATAACTATAAATACCAAAGAAGTAAGAGTAAAATGAAAACAGAGCCCAGGAGTAAGAAATCATTACTAGAAACCAGCCGTAGGGGATTTTCTGATTCATTTTAAATTTTCTGTGGGAGTTTCCAGTGTTCTTTCACTCTTGCCTATTCTGTTTTCTTCAAATAATTTCCCCTCCTGAAAGCCAGCTTGGAGCCACATGCATCTCCATGTGGAGCTGTTACATTGTCACCAAAACTCATCAGAGTTCCTGGAAGGTGAGGATGAATATATTGAAAGAACAGACTGCCAAAGTTTTATATGCTATTTCAATGAACTTCATATTTGCTTCTTGGATAAAGTTTCCATTTTTGAAGCTATGCTTTAAAGAGGAAGAAAGATAGCATCTGCCTGCAGATGGAGCCAAAAAAATAATATATAGGAGCTGACGCTGAGCTGAGCGTGACGGTAATGATGTTAACAACGGGGATTTATAGCCCATTCACAATGACACATTTGTTTTTGATTTAAGTTAATTAAGACCATTTTGTTTCTTTTATGCTACCACATGCAACCTTTAAAGAAGAAAGAGAAGATAGGTGCACTTTTTTTGGCAGGATTCCAGACTTCAGTGTTTTAATGTCAACGCAGAAGAACCCCGAATGTGTGTCCTACACGTGATTGCATTTGCCAGCTGTACTTACTACAGTTATTCCGACGATTGTTCGGGTCACAGAGAGAGCTTCCACCACATGAATCAAGGCAGGAATTGTAGAGACATCTTTGGTCTCCTTCATGACATGGGGTCTGACCTACAGAGAGAGGAAAAGGCACGTTGGCTTTCATCATCTGCAAATTCCTTACACTACGATCTAAAAGATAAAAGTGTCTGGTTGAGCTGAGGAATAACATGACTTCAATTTCCTTCTAATTTCTCCATAAATATCAAACACATTCTGAAAAGATACTTTCTGGGTTATTTTTTCTGGCAATTAAATACAATCTAGGTATTTTAAAGAAGGAATGAAGAAACAAGACACAAGCTTCTCTAACAACCAGGTGAGCATTGCTTTTAATGGAAAAACAATAGTGCTTTCTTTGTATGTGGGCACCTACCATGTATCACAAAATAAAATTCAAGTGATTTGAGGGAGTGAGAGCAATAAAAGGATCTTGAAAATCTGAACATTACATTAAATTAATATTTTATTAAGTTTAATTTAATTTAAACTCATTTGCTCCCAACTGCAGTCTTCCCCCTAAGGAAAATGCTTTCCTTAATAATATTCCTTAATCATGAAAAGGGCATCAACACCAATACAATAGGGATACTTCATAATACAAGTCATATGCAGCTGTTACCCATGTTTAAGATACGTCCTTGGAAAGTATCATCGGCCTAACTGTGATGACTTGGGAACCAGGTTTCTTATTTCCAAGTGAATGACAGCAGTACCTTCAGCCTTTGCCCTGATGGCTTTACTTAAGGTACAGAGACAGTTAAGTCTTTTAACTTTCCCATTGATTTTCTGGTGATTTGTAGATAAAATGGATAAGGTAATAAATTACCGTCCATCCTCTTTCTCTCTCTCCCCCATTATGGTCAATTACTTTCAGACGTCATCTAGAATCTAGACAATCTTTCAAGGCACTTTTAAGTATAAATAATAGTATGTGTGTATACATAATCTCTTATGTATAACTTTAAGATAATGTTTTTAATACTGGAATCTTTCTCCTTTCAGGGACCACTAATGTGCAACATAATATATCATAACCTTGCAGAAAAGATGTGTCATTCTTCTTCTTCTTTTTTTCTTTTTTTTTAATGTCAGCAGGGTCAAACATTTTTCTCAAAGAAAACCCAGACAATGTCCATGAGTTTAGGCTCTTGTGCCTGCTATGTGGCACGTTTATGTGGCAAAGCTGGGCACTCAGCACTAGGAGATGGAAAGGCAAGACACCCCTGGGAAGCAGCCTGTACTCTGATGGGGGATCACTAGTAGCAAAACCTTCCAATGCCATGTGATTGTTGCTTTACGGAGGTCATGTTTAAGAGCAAGTAAAAGCAGACAAGGCAAGCACAGGGAACCTGCCCAATGAGATTTTCCAGGCAGAAGAGCTAAGTTGTGGGAAGAAGAATCTCCCATGCAGAAAAGCAGCATCTGGCCAGGTGTGGTGGTCCATACCTATAATCCTAGCACTCTGGAGGACTGAGCTTGGTGGATTGCTTGAGCTCATGAGTTTGAGACCAGCCTGAGTAAGAGCAAGAACCCATCTCTAAAAATAGCCAAGCATTGTGGTGGGTGCCTATAGTCTCAGCTACGTGGGAGGCTGAGAACAGAGAATCACTTGAGCCCAGAAGTTTAAGGTTTCTCTGATGCCATGGCACTCTACCAAGGGCAAAATAGTGAGACACTGTCTCAGAAAACAAATTAATTAATTAATAAAAGGATGAAAAGAAAAGCGGCGCATGCAGGAATGTGCCACACACTTGTGCACACTCCCAGTGCAGGAGCAACTGTGTAGCCTAACCATATGTACCCTATAGTAATCTGAAATTTTAAAAAAGAATAAAGAAAAGCACCACATGCAAAGGGTTGGAGTAGGAAAGTGCACAGATTGAGGTCACCAGAGCCTCAGCCACTGAGGAAGAGGATGATAAAGACCAGATAGGCAGGCAGGGACAGAGCCTAAGGGTTTCAAAGGCCTAAATCTCCAACAAGGCCCAACAATGTGAGGGAACTGGGCTCTGCTTCCCTTCCTATCCCTGTCTGAAACAAACCTTCAATCAGGGTTGACAATTACACATCACAGTGTCATTATCTGCTCTCTAATCACAATGGCCTTCTCTCAGCACCCTAAACATGCCTTGCTCCTTCCCACATCAGGACTTTGGGCCAAGTGGGGCCTGTATCTGAAATGTTTTTATGAGCCACATTCTTCTTTGTTCACTCTTCATGTCTGAGCTCTAATCAATACTTCTTCCTCAGTGAAGCTTTGTCTGAGACCCCCTCCCAAGGCATACCCACTGCATTTGGCATCAGAGCACCCTGAGTTCCCTTCATAGCCTATTAATGTATCATAAATAGATAATGACTCACACAATTGTTGCATCCTGCCCAGTTTCCCCAGAAAACTGTAAGCCCCATCAGCTGATTTCCTTCCCACTGAATTCCCAGTGGCTGACCACATGTTAGCACTATTATATATATTTTTAAAGTTAAATTTACTAGAATAAATAATATAAAGATACTAAAATTTTATCATATGAATTTCTTCTATCTCTCACAAAGAAGAATGTGGCTCGTAAAATTTTATCATATGAATTTCTTGTATCTCTCACATGTAATCCTGCCCTTTCATAGAGAAGAATTCAAAATTATTTCAAAGTTGAATTATATAGAAAGAAAAAAACAATTTTATCCAAAGGGAGGTTCTTGGTGGATATACACACTGCAATGTATGCTTAAAAAAAGATTTCCTTTTGAATTTCAAAATTGTTACGATAAAGCCTCTTTATATGCTGTTATTATGCAACAAGTCTTTGATTTAAAACCTTTAGATCTTGGATGCTTTTCCATTAAAGTTATTCTAATGATCAATATTTATTATTAGCAGAACACAGTGGCTCATGCCTCTAATTCTAGCATTTTGGGAGAACAAGGTGGGCGTATTACTTGAGGCCAGGAGTTTGAGAACAGCCTAAACCACACAAGACCCAGTCTCTACAAAAAGTTTCTTTTTATGTTTTTTATTTCAAATTAATATGAAGATACAAATTTTTAGATTGTATTGGTCTCACTTCCAAGGTAAAGTTCAAATTGTAGAAGAGCCCCTCATGGTGGCTGGGGGTGAGGGCAGAATACAACAAAATTACTTTAAAAATCAGGCAGTTGTGAGGACTTGGTCCTGTAGTCCCAGCTACTTTGGAGCTAAATGAGGAGGATCACTGCACTTGAGCCCACGAGTTTGAAGCTGCAGTAAGCTAATGGTCAGATTATTGCACTTCAGACTGGGTAACAGTGAGACCCTGTCTCAAAAAATATATATATCCATTATAAGAAAACTAATTTACCTACATATGACCAATCTCATTAGCTGACTGTAAATACACATAGCCCAAGAGAAGCATTAACATAATAGCTACAACTGACCAGTTCTCAGCATGTGTCAACCCTCTGAAGTAGCTCTCAATGTTCTGAGTCTACAGACCCAGAGGGGCTGCGTTCCTTACTGAAAGTCACCAGATAGCAAATCATAGAGCCAAGCTGGCCCTGGTGGCAGCACTGCAGCAGCCACAGCCCTAATGACAAGGAGGCTGTGCCCCTGTAACATGGACAAATGTGGTCTTTAAGTCCAGGAACTCTCTAACCAGACCCACACTGAGAGGCTTCCATGCACACCGTAATTAAAAACAAATCAGCATAGAACTTTCTTTTCTGACAGAGTCACATTTAAAATACAGCTTATTTAACTCCCTTTTTCTTTTTGAAATTCACACGTAGAAATCAGACTCCTTTTAAGGTTTATTTAAGTATATTGCTTGGTAATATGAGGCACTAAACCACTCCTCTAAATGTGGTTATTTCAAGAAGCCGTTAGGTGTAACTCCAGAAGCCAATTCCTCCTAATTGAAACCTAACCTCATCCAACTGGGAGCCGCACGCTGGACTTTCATCACGGCTCTCTGTGCAGGGCGGTTCACGGAATCCAGCCGTGCAGGCTGCGTGTTTCACATCTGCCCTTCACCCTAAGGAATGATTGTTCAGCATAAGTTCCTTCATGATTATATTTACCACAAGAAAGGGTTTCCTGGCTGACTAGAGCCATGCGGACCAATGCATGAGGCAATCTGGAATTATTTATGTGGGAATCCTACTTAAGCACTGGGCAATTTCAAACATTCTACTTTATTTCCAAGGAAAGATCCACCAACACAGGGACATTCCAGAAGCGGCAGGCCACACTCACTGTCACTGCAGTTCTCCTCGTCACTCCCGTCCTTACAGTCCTCGTCTCCATCACACTGGAACGCGCTGGGGATGCACTGTCCATTCCTGCACTCCACCAGCCCCTGGCTGTGACAAGCTGGGAAGGCCAGAAGAATATTCACTTTACTAATTCTTCTTTCAGTCCGCACATCTGATAAATAACACCTGTTCATCAGCCACCACCAAGAAATAAAGTGTTCCACGTGTACAAAGGGGAATATCATTATTTTGTTTCAATTCTAAACATTTTTTTTAAATGCATAGTTTTCTTTGTAGAATTTTTCCTGCTTTATTAAATAGCACTTACTAAAAAAAATTTTTTTAAGACTGTATGATTGTTCTCAATGGGGATAGTAAAGATACTACTAATACATTCTATCATTCAGAAAGGGCCTCTTTTATGGCAAGAGCTGAGCTGGGTGCACCATGTTTATGATTTCAAATACTCACAAAAAAATCTCACAAAGTAGAATCTATCATCCTCATTTTAAAGATGAGGAAACCCAAGTTTTCTGCCTGTTTCAAAATGAACTGGCTGTTAGCGGGGAGGCCAAATGTGAAGGCAAACTTTTCTGACTCCAGGCCCAAATATTTCATTCTACATCTTTCTGACCTACTGACCCAAAGTATGTATTATATATCTGTGTATATACGTGTGAGGAAAAACTCACATAGTACCTAATACTCAATAAACACTTTATTTCAAAACGTGTTTGTAACATCTGATATTTAAAAAGGATGATCTAGTATTCATCAACCTTCTGATTCCTACAGGTTCTCCAGTTCTATACCTATTGTCTTTTAAAGCATTAGAAACCCATGCATCATGTCACCTCAGCCTTTGCTGAGTTACTGTCAATGTTAAGACTCCCTGCTCTTGAATAAAGTCTCAGTGCCACAAGGTTAGACTTGAGTGTCATGCCCTTTCTTCTCCCAGGTCCTGAGGATACAGTCCACTCTTCCACTGTGTCCACTAACCACGGACTCAAGTGATATTACATTTCAAGTTCAAGTCAGAGAATTAGAAATCTGGTTATTATATTTGTATGACTTTTCTTATGCCAAGAAACTACTATGATTCTGTTTGCCTAAAATTATAAGCTAACTAAATATTCAAATCCTTATATGCATAGTATCAACTCTTTTCCTATTTTTAGCAAAAGACAAAATAAAATGTTAAGTTCAAATGTTCATAGATATATCCTATTACCTCTTTCAGTTCAATTGTACTCTTTTTTTTTCTTTAATAACTTACTACTTCTATTCAATCATTTTTATGATATCCTATTGGGTATTCTGTATTTTCTGTGGGGAAAAAAAGAGTTAAGAGCCACACTTGTTAATAATTTGGTGGTGTAAAACCTGCCTGAGGATTTTCATTCTCCAAGAAACACAAGCAGCTATAAAATTGTGATTATTATCACACACTTTCTGTGTAAACTATGAGCATGAAAGACTCTCTTCTCTCTGATGATTCCCTCCGTGTTCTCCCCAACATGGTCCCTGAGGACATATCTGCAGCCTCCTTCAGGGAAGCTTAGCCACTTATGTATTGTTTCCAGAAGGAAGGTCTCCCAGTCCCTGGAACGAGTATCACTTTGACAAAGTTTCAGAAGCATAAAGAAGACATCTGGAGTAATGAGAGAGAAAACAGACACCTGCCTGGCCGTATGGGCCCGATTAAACTTGAGGGACAGAGATGTGGAAGGCAGATGCGCCCCACTGTCAGCACCCCACTCAGCTACGTGCTCTATAGGCTGGAGCCAAAGTATGAGGATCTCCCCTTTTGGATGCTGTTTAGACAGTGAATCTTCATGCTGTTCTCCATCTCGAGTACAGCCTAGACGGAACAAGCGCGAGGGAAATCCTCAGGTACTCACAGCAGTTGGCCTCGTCAGACTTATCCGCACAGTCATGGTCGCCGTCACACACCCACTCCAGGGCAATGCAGTGCCCGTCCCCACAGCGGTGCTCCTGTGTGGGATTGCAATCTGCAGAAAAGAACACTCAGGAGGATGCCGAGGCACGCGGGAAGGCAAGGCCCACGGTTACCGTGAAGAGTCGACCGCAGTTCTTCCCCTTCCTCCCATAATGTCTCCACACTGGGTCTGGCACAGTCAAAGTGCTACTGTCTCTGTTCACATGACAAAGTGCAGAAACAAACAAACCAAAATGCCACTTTCAACCCAAGTATGTGCGTCACTGTGGAGTGAGACATGTCTGCTTTTCAGGCGAATAACAACCCTGCCCAGCTTTTCTGGGACCCGCAATATGTTCTTATTGCTGTTTTCTTTAGTCTTTGTTTTCTTATTTTATGAAAAATTCATGATTTCTACACTGATTCAAACAGAACTTGGATTTGCATTTCACAATGCACATAGCTGATTTGGTGCATTTCTCACAGCTCTTTTGTGTTTCTAAGAATGGTAACTTACCTCTCTCTGGCATATTGGGAAGGTACAAATCTTATGTCATCTCTCCTGAGGCTGAGCTTAAGTTTCTTTATTGAAATACTTTCATATAATATATAACTCATGTTTGAAAGAACTGCTGGACAGGGCAATGCAAAATATCTTTATATTATTTTCATGATTTCTTTTAGCATGGATTTAAAAACACTGACCCCAATTATGCATTCTTGAAAAAAAAATAAATTAAGTGATAAGTTTCCTCTCAGAAAGGGTGAAATTGTAGCATGCTTTGCCAGTAAAGATGGTATGCCCTGAATATGAGCTGCTCTTTAAAAGATGTGTGTGGGTTCACGAATAAGAGATTCAGAGATAAGAAACTGTCTGAGTCCATTAAGAGTGCCCTTGTCATAGACTCCTGGGGAGACCTTGGATCTTAAAGGGTATTTTGGATCAATGAAGTGAAGCATGTGGAAGACACAGTACAGAGAAAATAAGAAAAGCACACAAAGTACAAAGCCCCAACAAGAACTGGAAGGGCCACCCATGTTCAGCCTACTGAAGATGAGGGTGGGTCAAAGGGAAAGTGGAAATTATTGACACTAGATGAAGACAATGGACATCCTGATACACGAACTTCATGATCTCCCACCAGCTTTAGAAGAACCCTGTTGACGGGTAAGACCATTCTTCCTCACACACTGGCTGTCCTCCGTTCTCTCCACTGACCTGTCCCAGTACCAAGTTACACCCATTCCGCCTTACAACACGCCTCCGGGCTTTTTCCCAGTTTCTCATTAAAAAAAGGAAGAGTTGGATCTTTAAGGCTTCTTGCAACTCTAAGTTCTACCATGTGTAAAATTACAACTCCCTCTCTTCTTTTGCCTCAAGACTAGCCGATCCCCCAAAATAATTCACAAATGAATGTAAATTAGTATAGCCATTATGGAAAACAGTCTTGTAGTCCTTAAAAAACTAAAAGTAGAACTACTATATGACTAATCAATCCCACCCAGAGGTCCTCAAACTTTTTAAACAGGGAGCCAGTTCACTGTCCCTCAGACCGTTGGAGGGCCTGACTATAGCTTAAAAAAAAAAAAACTATGAACAAATCCCTATGCACACTGCATAGCTTATTTTTAAGTAAAAAAACAAAACGGGAACAAATACAATCACACCGCCTCATGTGGCCCATGGGCACTTTATTTAAAAATATTTTAATAATTTCGAGTAGCTAAAAGAGAGGATTTTGAATGTTTCCCAACACAAAGAAATGATAAATGAGATGATAGGTATACCAATTGCCCAGATTTGCTCATTACACATTATACACCTATGAAAAGAAATAAACTATTCACAAGAGAAAGACAACACACACTAGTCACCTGAGGAATGATTTGTACACATATGTTTTTCAACAGTTTTACAGATGCGCAGTGCTCCTAGAAGCCACCAAGTTTCCCAGCATGGAGTTGTTTCTGACACTCATCACTCTGATACATTCCTCTGATCAGACTCCTTTCAATAAAGGCAAATATATCTTTCAGTATTATCTAACACTGAATGCCACCTGATTGCCTTTGTCCAGCGTGTGTTCTCATCACAACCTGCCCCTGTGATCACATTGTAAAGTTCCTGTGTCACTCACTAAAACATCACCTAAAAATTCTAAACTAAACACACGGCCAAAAAAAAGGTGAATCAGCAAGAGGAATTTTGCTGATTTTCCTCCACACGATGTAGTGAGAATTGAACATGGCTCTTTAACAGGTAGGTTCATGCTTTAAAAGAAAACCACCATTGTACATGAACAAATGAACGCACCTTCCTAACCCTCGGTGTAGCTACTGCACAAATAGTTCCTGTAGAGCTTCAGGATCAAATAAAGGAGGGGTCTTTGGTGACCTGTAACAAGCGGATAAGGCGCAGACGGGATGTCTGTCTGCAAAGCTTTTGCTCAAGAGGTCAAAATCTAAACATAAGTCACTGGCTCTAGCCAGAGAAGAAACAAAACACTTTCAAGGGAAAGAAACTATTAACACATTAACAACTGACTATCCCTTCACCCCACTTCTTAGAAAATTCTAAGTATTTTCTTAGAACGATTGATCAAGTAAGAAGTATTACATTTGCTAGAAAACAAGACAGAGACTAGCAACTGAACAAATTTCTCTTTTAAAGTGCAAAAACCAATCATTTTGTATTTTAACTTGCTAATTATATTAATAGGCTGTGAACTACAAGTTTTTGATAATACATTTCTGTGATTTTAAATTAAAACATTAGGAGGGGGAGGAGGGAGAGGAGAAAGGACAGGAGGGGAGGGGGTTGGTAAGCTCTCACCTAAGGAGCACAAGGTAAGGGTGTATGGCACACCTCCTGGGTGAAGGGCTCCACTACATCATGGACTTTACTCAACAAATACAAACAATGTTACCTAATCGTTTCTACCCATATATTAGTCTGAAATTTAAAAGAATAAATAAACAAAACATTTTCATCATCAATAAGAAAAATATGATAAAAACAGTGTTACTTACCACAGTCTTGCTCATCGCTCAGATCCCCACAGTCATCATACCCATCACACACAAGGCTGTAATTAAGGCACTTGCCTGTATGACAATGGAACAGATTCTCACTGCAGTCTGCAAAGAAGAGAAGCTGCGGATGTGTCACCACAACAGTACAGAATGTTACGGTAGTGCTGTATTTAGCAAAAGCTAAGTGGAAGCTAAATGGAAACCATAATGGAAACGCGGTGCACAGCTGTTATTTGACAGGTGAGGAGACTGGTACAAAGAAGCCCAATCCAATGACTTACTCAAGGTCACTTAACAAGTACTATGCAATTCCTGCTCATCCAGAGTAAATAATTTTTATAAGGGGTGAGTAGTTCCTTCCTAAAAATGTTTCCTTCAGAGTGAAAGCCTAGGTTTGTCAATGGTAAAAATGAATATGATGCTGGGAGGCCAACGTGAGGATTACTTGAGCTCAGGAGTACAAGACCAGCCTGAGCAAGAGCAAGACCTTGTCTGTAAAAGTAGCGGGTGTTGTGGCGGGTGCCTGTTGTCCCAGCTACACAGTAGGCTGAGGCAAGAGGATCATTTGAGCCCAAGAGTTTGAGGTTGCCGTGAGCTCTGACACCACAGCTCTCTACCCAGGGCAACAGAGTGAGACTCTGTCTCAAAAAAAAAAAAATAAATAAATAAAAATAAAAAAGAAGAATAAATATAAAGGAGACAGTAAGCCATTTCAATTATAGAATTATGTCACATAAATGTTACTGCTTAAGCCAATTGAATGTTTCACAACACGATCCTCAAATAAACAAGTAGTATGCTAAGGTTATGGGGTCAAGATGAGAGTAAGGGACAGGTAATGTCAGGAAGCTTAATGTTAAAATAAATAATAGAGGACAGTTTCTCAATTTTAATAAGATATGTTCTTGCACCTGGGTAAACCAGAACTCCCACCCTGATTCTTCCAGCTATTAGCTGTGAAATTTAGTCTATTCCTCCAACTCTAGGCGTATGCAAACCAGTCTATGAAACTGTGATAAGATAAACCAAGTGGATTTAAGGGAACAGTTTAATAAAATAATATGTGTAAGACATGAAGACAATTTCATGGGAAAGAATGTTCTTTTCAACAAATGATGTTGGAATGATTAGATATCAAATATGCAAATATAACCTCAAATCATACACAAAAGTTATTTCAAAATGGATCATAGACTTAAATGTAAGCATGAAAATTATGAAGCTTCTAGAAGGAAACATAGGGAAAAATCTTTGTGACTTTGGGTTAGGCAGAGAATTCTTAGATATGACACCAAAAGTTCAATAAAGGAAAAAAATTAATAAACGAGCATTTTGAAAATTAAAAATATTTGTGATTCAAAAGATATCATTAAGAAAATGAAAATACAAATCACATACTGGAAAAAATATTTGCAAATCATATGTACTGTAAAAGACTTACATCCAGAGTATACACGGAACTTGCATGCTGAATAATAAAATATGATACAACTCAATTACAAATGAACAAAATAATTAAATAGAAAATCTCTGTGAAAGAGACATACAGATGACTAATAAGCACATGAAAAGGTGTTCAGCATTATTAGTCATTAAGTAAAGGCAAATTAAAATCACAAGAACATAGGCTCAGCGCCAGTAGCACAGTGGTTATGGCACCAGCCACACGCAACGAGGGTAGCAGGTTCAATCCCGGTCCAGGCCAGGGGAAAAAAACAATGATGACTGTAAGACAAAGTAGCCAGTTATTTAAATTAAAATAATAATCATAATAATCATAATAATAATAAAAGTATCTAAAATAAAAAAAATCACAAGAAGATAATAACATTGCCTAAGATAGGCATAAATAAAAATATCAATAATAGCAAGTTTTCATCAGTTTGATGTAGGCATTCCACATTGCATATCAAATCATCACATATATAGTTATGATTTTAATTAAAAATTAAATTAAAACTTAGCAAGTTTTCACAAGGATTTTGGGAAACTGAAACTCTCAAGTATCTCTGGTGAGAATATAAAATAGTAACGCCATTTTGTGTTATGAAGGATATAAATTCCAATCTGAGGAATCCATGCAAGAGAAATTCAATATATGTCAACGGAAAAGTTTGTATATAGATGTTCACAACAGCATTATTCACAATAGCCCCAAATTGGAAAATGCTCACCCACTGGTAAATGAAACAAAATATAATACTATGTACCCATATATAATGGAGTACTATCAGTAATGAAAAAGACCCAACTACTGATATCAGTGATAGTATTAATGAACCTAAAAATGTTATGCTAAGTTTAAGAAACCAGATACAAAGAGTATATATTATTTGACCTATTTATCAAATTCCCAGAAAAAGCAGATTTATAGAGGCAAAAATCAGAAGCAGTGGTTACTAATGGCTGGAGAGTTGGGATTGGGGATTGACTGCAAATGGATGGGAAGGAAATTTGGGAAAAAATGTAAAAGTTCAAGAACTGGACTGTGATGATGGTTGCTCGACTCTACCAAGTTCCTAGAAATCAATAGGTGACATTTATGGTATATAAATTACAATAAAGCTGTCCAAATGTCTAATATGTCAAGAGACTTGTATTTAGTAGAAACTAGATCCCTTATTTAAAGTAAATTAAGTGCAAAAATTAGGTTCTTTATAGCTGGAGAAAGATTATTGCAGAGGGGTGGAATTTCAGTAGGGTAGATGTGATGAAAAGTTTAGCACAGTTTATGGAGAGGAATCAGCAGGAACAAGGGAAAAGGTGGAAAGGGAGGCACATTGGAAGGTCAGCGTCCTTGTGCTGACGAGGACCGGGAATCCAGCACTCAATTACCAGGCTCCGGGCTTACAGCAGAAGCCTGTATCTCACACAACTGGTGGTGGGCACCTCTTTACAATAAACACCTCACACTTGATGACTAGTCCTTATCAAAAGGCTTTCACATTGATCAGTTAAACTGTTCTACCCATCAAAATATTACACTTATATATACATGAGTAACATGAATCATAAATGTGTATGTCAAGAAAGAAATGTTATAAGACAAAAACTTCAAAATTTAGAATGGCATCACTGTAGGAGTGGAATGGGCCTTAGAGAGTGTCTGTTCAAGGTCTTGGCCAACAAGGTGTGCAAGTGTACAAAAAAGAACACACATGCATACATGTACGTGTGCTCACACTTACACACGTGGAGGACTCGGCGAGATCCTTGGCCCTTTCCCCATAGTCTTGTACTATAGATGGGTTATAGCCTTCACGTGTTCTTTTCTTGCTAATACGTTAGAGTGCTCTGTGGATTCTGGTTATTAGACCTTTGACACTTTTTTTTATAGCTCTTTAAATGGAAAGTGTTATCAGGGCACACATCCGGATGCTTATTATGACTCTTTTTTGTTTGAACTTTCACTGTTAAACTTTTGAGAATCTTTCCTTCCACCCCATTTTAAAGGCGGCGAGGTTTTAAAGGTTCTCTGCTTGGCTCCTCTAAGTGTCAGCAGGGGGCCCGCGTCCCTGTTCTGGATGCTGTTTGGAACCGGCTGGTCCACAAGCACAGGTTGTTCAGGAGCAGCAGAGACGACCTCCAAGTTCCTCAAGGGCATTGAAAGCAGCGGCCACAGGCACGGAGGGCAGAAGACAAGGAATGGGGAAGGACAATTTAGGGCGCCCAGGGACATGCACGCGAGGGACTGACCAACCGCAGTATTCTGGCTGGTAGATACCTCACCAGAAAAGTAACTCTAGTCCCAGGCACCGCCAAGGCCACCACATTACTTTAATCCCAGTTGTTTGCACTTGTGTTTTTTTGTTTACTTCTTCAAGTGCCTCCCTACTGTACAGTTTTCAGTGAAGAAAGGCTGTGCTTTCCCTCACTTGTTTAACCAAGAGGGGCGGGGAGCCAGGGGCTGGGGCCCTTCTACAGACCTCCAGGCTCAGTCCAGGCAGCCCATGTCCCATTGCTGTGTGTGTGTACATAAGAGCATAGCATTATGCCAGTCTTCTTGCTCTGTGTGTGTGTGTGTGTGTGTGTGTGTATGTACATAAGAACATAGCATTATGCCAGTCTTCTTGCTCTGTGTGTGTGTGTGTGTGTATGTGTACATAAGAACATGGGATATGCTAGTCTTGTTGCCGTGTGTGTGTGTGTGTGTGTGTGTGTGTGTGTGTGTGTGTATGTATACATACAAACTTAGGATTATGCTAGTCCATCTTTGGAGCAATGAAAGAGACTTCTCAAGGCCATGCAAACCTCAGGGAAGGGGACGTCCTCTACAAATGGATAACCAAAATAAACCTGGACTTCCAGAGATGCATATGCCTGAAACAAGAGGCAGCCATTCAGTTAAAAAGTTAACCCATTACCTTGAGCTTCTGTTTCCTGAGGAACGCGTGTTCCGGAAGAGAAAACACTAGCATCCTATCCATCAAAGTAGAGAACACATTGTTTTATCTCTTTCCCTAGAAGTTTCAGGAATTCCCATTATATCCTGTGGGAACTGAAATATCCTTCAGATATAACCCGGTGTGGGTTTCATCCTCTGTCTTATCAACCTTGCATTCTCCATGCATGTGCTCGTATCAGGAAGGGATCTTTTTTTTAAATGATGCGGTTTGGAAATCAGCAGTTTGACATCAATTAACATAACCTCTCTCACTTAAAATATTTATAGCCAGAAAAACCCCAATGTTTTATAACATCTACTTGAACTGTTGATTCATAAAGATTTAAAGATATGATTACTGCATGATTAGCTGCAGACTCTCAGGGCTTGTCAGTCTGATTTGACCTATTTCAGGGCAATGACTGGACACCGCCCCCATCACATGTACATTTGAGTGATGCTCTTGTGCACAGACAGGACAGATCTTATGTTTGTGTTAAAAGCATGGGTTTGAAGATTGCAAATGTTAGTAAGGTATGATTAGCAATAGATCAAAAAAATCCCACATGTTGGGGTCATATGGGGCTGGGAAGTCAGGAAAAGGAGATAAGGTCATTATGAGTAAAGAGCAGAGAGAATCTGAAGCTACTCTGAGCAGAAACTATCTGTGCAGTTTGTGATGTGCGCCTGCCTGGGAGCAGAGTTGGGAGCGTAATTGCAGGGAGACAGATGGACGGGCCAAAAAACACTGGATATGGGTTATTTTCCTGTATTTTACACCTGCTGTTATCATCTTTAGTTAATAATACTCTTCACTGGAAATACTGATTTCAAAAAACTGTACAGTCTTCAAAAAATAATAAGTATCCATCTTAATCTGTTTATACTGCTGTAACAAAGTACTTGAGACTGTGTAACACCTAAATGATACAAATTTATTTCTCACAGCTCTGGAGACTGGGAAGTCCAAGATCAAGGCACCAGCAGGGCAGGTGTCTGGTGAGCTCTCTGCCTCCAAGATGGTGCCTTCCTGCTGTGTCTTCTCATGGCTGAAGGGTGAAGGTCGTGTCCTCACATGGGAGAATGGGGGAACCCTGCATCCTCACTTGGGGAAGGCATAAGGGCACAAGGAGCCAAGCAGTGAAGGAGCCAATCCATCCAGGAGGAAGAGCCCTGGTGCCTTAATCACCTCTGAAGGGCTCGCCTCTCACTGCTACATTAGGTTCCAACACTGGAATGGGGGGTAAACCCACATTTGAGGCATGACAGCATTCATACTGAAAATTTAAACATATGCATTACACATTATTGAAGAGATGTATTTTCTTTTCAAACCCTGGAAAAATTGCCCAGCATGCTGTTGTGTGTATTCCCATTTCTATTGCCCAGAATGATAGACTCAGCGGCTGTACCTTAACACGGTATTTTGGCACAGCAGATTAAGAAACACTGAGATAGGAACTCTGTCTTGCAAAAGAAAAACTGTGCTCACTTGTCCAAAATATGGCTCAAAACATCGTGCAACATTTGGTGTGGGACCATTCATTGTTTTCTTTTTAAACATTGAATATGAAGGCCTTTAGGGTGGGCATGTTTTCTCCATTGCTACAAGTGTTCCTCTGGTCCTGACTCCTTAATCCTTATTAATTCACACATATATCTAGAGCTCTATCTATCTATCTATCTCTGTCTATCTCTATCTAGTCTGTCATTGTTCTCTACATTTTAACTCTCTGGCTCCAACATTTATAAATGCTTAATAAGTGCATAAAACTACCTAACATTTATTAAAGTTTTGCCATGTTGCAGGCACATCTCTAAGAGACAAGTACTATGTTTATTTCCACTCTAATACACAGAGAAAGTCTAAGAAAATTGCCCGGGGCCATGCAGATGGTAAACGGCAGAGACTGGTAAACATACTCAGGGGACTGGCTCCAGCGCCTGTGTCCTTAACCACCTTCACAACATAGAGAACAGCCCGTGGCAAATTCTCCTTTCACTTTATGAGTTGTCACCATCTCCATTTCTAACTTGGGACCTCACTACAGCCAAAGCTTTATCTGCCTCTGATTTCAGATTCAGAAATATCTGACAATCACACACGCGCTTGTAAGAGGCACAAGAGTTGAATGATCTGGGATCTGAGGGAATGAAGGGCAAAGCCTTGGCATAGTAATAAGCTGAGCTCTGTAGCCAGCACCACCTACAGAATTTGCAGGGCCCAGTGCAAAATGAAAATGAGGGGCAGGAACAAAGGGCTGTTAAAATATAGAAATATAGCCAGGCACAGTGGTTCATGCCTGTAATTTCTGCACCTTGGAATGCTGAGGTAGGAGGATCTCTTAAGGCTAGGAGTTCAAGACCTCTTCTCTACCAAAAATTGAATGAGAAAAATCAGCCAGTGTTGTGGTGAGTGCCTGTAGCCTCAGCTACTCAGGAGGCTAAGGCAGGAGGATCACTTGAGCCTAGCAGCTTGAGGTTGCTGAGAGCTGTGATGATACCATTGCACTCTAGTTTGGGTGACAGAGTGAGACTCTGTATCTATAAACAAACAAACAAATGAATAAATGAAACATTAATGAATAAATATAGAAATACAGAATGTTGTCCTTTCTTTCTGGCCACTCTTAACTTACGATGACATCTTTTGTTTGTGTTAAACCTGCCCCCTCATGGGACCATCCCAGATGAGTACAGGCTGCCAATGCAATGGCCCAGCAAGGCCTGTTCTTATTTCTAGTTTTATACAGATGCATTGCTTCAATTCTCTCTGCCTCATTTCCTCATAAGAGTCAGATGACCTCTTAAGTTTACCACAAGGATTAAATGAGTAGACATATGTAGGAATGCTTATATTGGTTTCTGGCACATAGAAAAAAAGTATGCAAGAGCTGGGCATTTCCCCCTATATATTATTTATTATTATTTTTCAGTCAATACTAACACTTGGATGTCTAGTCAGTATTAACAATCAGGAACTTATTTATGGATTTCAAGATGCCTGAGGCTTTGTAAGACAAAATATGTGGACTCAGTACTATATTTATCCTGTGCAAGGAACGTTGGTGGCAGCCAGGGAGTGTCCAGAGCTGCACCATGTGGTCTTTGCTCTCCAGGATGTGCTGGCTTACCTGGGGAGCTGAGCAGACACAAGCCCTGCTAGGAGGAAGCCAAAGGACAGGGTGCTGTGCAGACAGCGATGCTCCTGGGGCTCAGAGTGCAGGAAACCATGGAGGGTCTCTCTGAGAAGTCTGCGGGAACCAGCTCTGTAGCACGGGAGGGCTCTAATGTCAAAGAATAGGTTTTTTTTTTAAAGGTAAAATCATGGCTCTCTTAAAAATATTTAATGACCACATGTCCTAGATTTTCTTTTGCTCATGAATTAATGACTGGATCATTAAAA
The DNA here is from genome assembly GCA_963574355.1 of Loris lydekkerianus. Lineage (NCBI taxonomy): Eukaryota > Metazoa > Chordata > Mammalia > Primates > Lorisidae > Loris > Loris lydekkerianus. The sequence goes on along the minus strand of CAUYPK010072158.1, from coordinate 17,006 downwards.
TATTACAAAATGGTTCCAAAGAGGATCCAAAGAACATTGTGTGTGTGTGTGTGTGTGTGTGTGTGTGTGTGTGTGTGTGTGTATTCAATCAAAAATGCTGAAATAAGTTTGCTTTCTATTTTTTTTTTTTTACAAAACTGGCCTCTTGCCCAGGCGGGAGTCAACTACCTCTCTACTTGGACAAAATCGATTTGCATTATCACTATGGACAAGACTCCTTGTAATTACTATCAGCTTTCTATAATTTACAGAGTTATAAATTAACTCAGTCCTAGTCTATGAAAGCACAGGCCTTATTAAATCAGATCATCCTGGAGAGTGTAGCTAGCACTCCATTGAAAGTTTCCCTAGCAATGTTTTATACCCATTTTAAAGTCTTGGACAATTTTTCCAGACACCTGTGCAGTAATGAGTGGGCGGGGGAGTACAGGGCAGGTGCACGTAGGCTGTTTGTCATTACAAACACCAAGAAATTGGTCGCATTAGATTTTCGGGGTTCTCTGGCAGAGCTTGGCAGAGAACCCCCCAGGCAGCTGGGCTCCTCTTGCTTCCAGACTTTAGGATAAGAGAACTGGGGTTTTCTGTGAAGGGTCCTGATAGCCTGTGGCTACTTAAACACATTAAGCTTTATCACTTATTTGCACCACACTCAGGTCAAGCAGGAGCTGTGTGTTCTTTTATCAGAGTCATTTCCTACTTAATAGCAACTGAACGCAAGACAAAGAAAACGTGGGATTTGATGGGGAAGGGAGTCGCTGCCTGGTGTTTATCTACAAGGTCATAGGAAATTCTCTGGCTTCGTTTCTTGTGGACGGAGCACAGAACTCTGACAAGGTTAGTACCATTAGCCTCCATTTTTCAAAGGAGAAAACGGAGAGATAAAGTCATTTTCCAATGCTGAAGTGTGGAGAGTGTGAACTCTGTGCTTTGTACTCAGACAAGGGGCAGGGTAAGGAGGGCGCAAGGGTCTCAGGGTGAAGAGCACAGTCGGGTTCCAGGGCCTGGAGCTGGAGGTGGGGCAAGGTGAGGAAAGGTAGTGGGAGCTGAAGACTTAGTGCCTGGCCTTGGCTTTCCATCAAAGACACCTTATATCTAAGTGGTGACACATCTCTGGGTGGTAAATGGGCTAAGGCATCAATTAGAAGACCCAAGGCCCTTCCAACTGTTGCCAAAACACAAGCCTCAGGGCGAGTTCTTACCTTCAGCTGCCTGCAAGAACCATTCTCAGGTGTATCAGGACATCGGCACTACCATGTTCATTGTAGCTCAATTCACAATTGCCAACCCAAGACCCCATCAAACCAGGAATAGATTAATAAAGTATGGTGTATGTATACCATAGAGTACTATTCAGCCTCAGAAAAAAGAGGGAGACTTTATGTCTTTTTTGAATTAACCTGGATGGAGTTGTAGAACATTCTCCTTAGTAAAGTATCACAAGAATGGAAAAGCAAGTATCCAAGTATCCACTGTACTCGATATTAATATGAGACCAGCAGACAAGCAAATACTCATACAAAAACTAAACTATAGCTTTCACATGAAGGCTATAACCCAACTATACTACAAGACTATGAGGAAAGGATCAAGGAAGGGGAAGGGAGGGGGGAGGTTTGGGTGAAGGGAGGGTGAGGGGTTGGGCCACATCTATGATGCATATTTTTATCTATAATACAAAAAAAAAAAAAAAAAAAAAACACAATTAAACTAAAGTGCAGGGGAGAAAAGGAGGGAGGAGGATTGGTCACTCTCACCTAACAGACACAGTGTAAGGGTACTTGGCATACCTCCTGGGTGAGGGGCGCACAACTACAACTTGGACTCTACCTACCACGCACAAACAACCTAACCTAATCATGTGTACCCTCATATTAATTTGCCATAGAAGAAAAAAGAATCTTTCCCAGGTCTTTCCCAGTGCCAGTGCTATGGGACCTTAAGAAATTCACAAGGTAATTGAGAACAGAAACATGGGAGTGAAACCAGCTTATTACAAGCCCTGGAGGGAGAAAAAAACAAACAGCAAATTCCATCCTAAGAGAAATGCAACTCAAATGTAGTTAACTCTGCCCAGCATAGCAATCTTCCTGGCATCTGTTCCCCCTGCTCAGTCTGGATGCAATTTTTGTTAAGCTTTTTAAGGACACCTTTAGCACCAGTCCTTTGTATGACTGAAACAGAAAAAGGCTACGTCCTGGTTCTGTGGATGCTGAGTCTGGGGTAGTCCACCGCTGTCTTTGCAGGTTTGCTCAGATTTTTTCATTTTCTCTGTTGATTACAAAACCTCGGTTGGAGGCTGCTGAAGGCAAACCTACAGCTAAACCCAAAATGAGAGGACAGCCAGCCAGGAGATGGGCTGAGTGCTAGAAAAAGTGGCTCTGCACTTGGGCTACCTTTTAGCTACGCTTCTAGCCAGCCGAGGCCAATGTCACACCGTGTGTATGTTCTAGCCTTCCTGTCCTTCCAGTCGACACTGGGTCTCCACCCCCACACCCCACTCCTGGGCTCAGGCCACAGGGCAGGACGTGCGGTGCATGCATGGATCCCCAACGTGAAGGCCCAGAGAAATCCTTACCTTTAAAAGCCTCTCCCAAGCCACAGCCTCCTTGGGACACTTCATCTAACAGCCCCGAGGCTTTTACTGAGAATTAGCCTTATAAAGTGAAACGGTACCCTAACAAGAAACTGGAGGTTCATTCCTTCTTTCAGTAAATATTTAAGGAGCATCTACTATGTGACATGCCGTATTCCAACAGCAGATGGGTGGCAGATTCGGTCGTAGAAGCATGCGTAAGTTCTGTCCTGATGATTCCTGTTGTTTCCAATATGAGACAAGAGAATCAGCTGAGAATGATGGGACCAAAGTTAAGTAAAACAAGATCTCTGTCCTCACAGGATTAAGTATGTGCATAAAACCACAGTTCGTGAGAAGGAGAGGAGGCCAGTCCAGGGATCAGAAAGGCTTTATTAGAAAAGGTCAGAAAAAGAGCAGAGTGGAGTCTGACCAGGAAGATAGCTCAACTCACACAGTTTCAAGGGTCTCTTTTCATCCCTTATCAATAAGGTTGACTGTGGGAGTGGTGGTTCCCAGAGGGAGTCATCCCTTCTGCAGAAGAACTAATTCTTGCACTCAGAGAAAATCTAGGAGTTACTCCCTTAATTGGGCACCAGCTGGGGACAGAATAAAGGTTCCTATTCCATTGTTTCCCAGGAACACCGGCCTTGAAGCATCCCAGGGGGCGAGCAGGGGGGTGGCTGTGATCGCTCAGTGTAGTTTCTGGCCTTTTTCCCACTAGCTGTTTCCCCAAATGGCTGCACTCTTGTCAGGGTCATGAGGATTTCTTTCTCACGCAGATAGACTCCCTGTTGCAATAGCCTGTGCCCAGAGCTACAGAGGTGAGCACAGGGTGCACAGGAGAGGGCGGCCCTGGGGGCCACGACGCTGGAGTCAAAGCTGAGTGGGAGTGGGCCACACAAGGCTGGTGTTCCGGGGGATGCACCTGCTGAGGTGGGAGGACACACCTCCAGACATCAGTCCGTCACTGGTGGGAGTCACGTTCCCATGAAAGTGAGAGGCACCAGGGCTGCCACTAAAGGCTGCAGATCCTGTGCTGCAAGAGCCACCTGCAGGGGGGCCGGGCCGAAGCCTGACTGGGGCTCTGGGCTGGCTCTGTGTCCAGGAGGCCTTGTCTGTTCCAAATGGGGCACATGTTTCTCCTTTATCCACTTGGCTAAAACGTTTTAATCTGCATAAAGTTGCCTGATGGACCAGGAGAACCCAGTTTCAGGTTATTAACCTTTCAGTATATTTCAGGGTCCTTAAGTGTTGCAAACAGTTTTACTGAAAACTACAGAAAAGAATTTACTAGGCTAGTTTAACCAAGACAGCAAAGGTCTGCAGTGAGCCCACTCAATCCCGGGCTCAGCGTTTAGAGCAGGGGGGAGCTGTGTTCTGAGTTGGGAATGGGAAGGCACCTGGCTCCCACTGAGACTAGAGCTTGAACCAAGCTCTCTCAGCCCCTCCCTGGTCCATGTCCCTGAGGCTGAGCGGTTAAGAACCGAGATGGAACACAGGCCTGCAGGCCAAGGTGGTTCAGGCTCAAAGAAGCAATGCAAGGTCCCCCATTCTTTGCTTGGCCACTGAATTCTTCACATGGACCTGGTGATGAGTGCAGGAGCCCAAGCTCAGCAGCCACTAGACTAGTCGGCTGAGGAGATCAGCATCCCATTGTAAACAGCCCCAGGGAGTCGGCACATGTAGGTGCTCAATGAATGGGTATTCAGTGAGTGAGTGAGGGAGTGAATGGACAGTCCAGCAGACAACAAATGATCCTCAAAGAGAAAGCTAGGACATCGGCAGGACAGACCAGAACACTGGTGCTCACCCTTCCTGATGCCGCAACCCTTTACCACTGTCCAAAGGGGTCCCGACCCACAGGTTGAGAACCACTGGACTAGAAGGAAGAAATGCAGCCGTGGAGATAAGGGCACTGGATCTGTGACTCAGGGTGGGACGTTTAAGAGTTCAGAAATTCTGCAGGGCTGTTTTTTATCATCGTTATTATTACCCTCACATCCTTCCTCGGGTGATATTTGTTGAAACTGCAGAAAAGAATTTACTAGGCTAGTTTAAGCAAGCAGTTATTCCACTGATAGCCAGCAAACAATTAAGTTGTTTAGAGCTGAAGTTTGTTCTCTGACTAATTAGGCTTTACATATCTGGCTGTTCACAGGACATTAGTCTCACATTGGACCATGCACATTACCACTATGTCCCTGAGGCAGCACAAGGTGGGCCTGAGTCCCCAGGGAGGAACCTTGTATAATGTGTGCTGAGATGCTTCCTAGACAAGCGAACACGAGACACATGTGACACCCCATAAAACAAACCCTCCTGGACTTTCATTTAGAATGTTTTTGAGTCCCCAACTAAAATGATAACGTAGCATCCTTCTTCTCAACACATAAATCTTGACAAGCAACCTAGGAGAACACCATCGATTTATTTCTCCACATGCGATATGCTAGAAAAAAGATAAATACGGTATGTATAGTGTGGCACTTCAAAGTAAATAAATTTTATAGTTCCAGATGGGAAATACCCTTCTGCTGAAATCCTGGGACAGTCCTGAAAACTTGAAATGTTAGTTTGTGTCATTAAGAGTCTTTGAGAATTACATTTATTTAGACAGCTGATAGTCACCAGATAGCATGTAAGAGTAATGATAAAACAAACAAAGGCACTGTATGCTTTTAAATGTCAAGCATATACTCTAAAATAAATAATACCTATATAAACATATGAACAAGTGACATGTATCTTCAGAGCACATTCTGACAGGCTATTTTCCTGCCTCTGTTGTTAAGAAGGCTGATACACGGGTTGTATTAGCAGTTTTCTCCTCCATGCGAACATTGCCGTGGCTTTCTTGGTGGAGAAGGCTTACAGAGTAAGACCCTGGAAGGCTGCACAAATGCTCCTACCTGTCCACAGCCCAACACTCCCTTGCCTTAAGGCAAAAATATTCATTTCTAACTTTTTAAATCCATCAAATTTTCTCTAGCTGTTTTTTTTTTTTTTTCTTGTTTGTTTTTCAAAACGCTTTGGATGGTGCTATCATTGGTTGAAGTCACCAAAAAAATTTGAGTAACTGAATAACAGCCTACTTTATAAAATATGATGAATCATCACCAGAAACTGCTTATAATATTTTCCAGCTAAAGGTCTGAAAAAAAAAATTTTTTTTTTTTTTTTTTTTTTTTTTTGAGACAGAGTCTGAAGCTCTAGCCCTGGGTAGAGTGCCATGTATCACAGCTCACAGAAACCTCAAACTCTTGGGTTTAAGCGATTCTCTTGCCTCAGCCTCCCAAGTAGCTGGGACTATAGGCACCCGCCACAATGCCCGGCTATTTTTTGGTTGCAGTTGTCATTGTTGTTTGGCAGGCCTGGGCTGGATTTAAACCCAACAGCTCCAGTGTACGTGGCTGGTGCCCCAGCTGCTGAGCTACGGGTGCCAAGCCTAAACATCCAAAATTAAAGAAGCTTCCTTGGGACTCAGCGCCTGTAGCTCAGTGGTTAGGACACCGACCACATGCACCAGGGCTGGTGGGTTCAAACCCAACCTGGGCCTGCTAAACAACAATGACAATAGCAACAAAAAATAGCCAGGCGTTGTGGTGTGCACCTATAGTCCAAGCTACTTGGGAGGCTGGGGCAAGAGAATCGTAAATGTCTGTGCATAGTAACTAAGAAAATGCCAGGAAGGGTATGTTAACCATTGTGATGGAAATGTGTCAAACAGTCTATGAAGCTGATGTACGATGCCCCATGATCATATCAATGTACACAGCTATGATTTAATATAAAATAAATACATAAATAAAAGAGAATCGCTTAAACCCAAGAATTTGAGGTTGATGTGAGCTGTGACGCCAGAGTACTTTACTGAGGGCAACATAGTGAGACTTTGTCTCAAAAAAATAAAAAAAAATTTTAAAGCGACAGCTTCGAGAGGGCCCAGCAGAGCGGCTGGGCGGTGTCCCCTCCTACTCTTCATTGGTATTATTTACTTCTTTGAAATCTACCAAGTGGCTATATACATTTCCTAAGAGCAAGATTTACTTCTCAAATGTCAGAACTGTCATTAGAAAATAGATTTGGGATGTAGCAATCATAATATAGTAGTTTGAGTTGGCAGAATCTTGCCTTCCTATTTAAAAAAAAAAAATCGTTTCTGAAATACAAGCTAGCACAGCACTGTAGAATGCTGTGTAAACACGGCGCACTAAACTCAGGGTAACTGGATCTCTTGGCTGCCTGCAGAACACCGAAACTGGCCTCTGAACCACTCAGCGCCTCGTTAATCTGTGTGCTGCAGATAAGCCTGCGTCCCGGGGCAGCTGGCATTCTCTAACTCTGACAGGAAAGGCTGGGGCTCCCATAGGCTGGAATCCCACACATGGATGGTAGAACCAAAAGGGAGACGGAATCACCAGACAAGGGAAGAGGAAAAGAAGGGGCAGGTATTCAGCGCTTAGCTGTGCCAGAAGTTCTAAACACTTAGTCCCGTTTATCTCTCCCAGGAGGCTAAGTTTTATTGTTCTTGATTTACAGATCAGAGAACTTCAGCTGGGAAAAGCTGAATGAGACGCCCAAAGCTGCTCGTGAAGCTGAGTGAGCACCCAGGTCTGACTGATGGCTCCAGACTCTGCGCTCAGAGTCAAGGCCACGCGTCAGGTTCCCCAGCTCTGCTCCAGAGTGGAGCCTATTTGGCCATCCCGTGTCAACAGAGAAGAGAAATCTCTGCAAATGTGGAGTTAGTGAGCGTTTTCCTTAGGGTCAGACTTTGCGTTAAACAGCCAAGTTTAAAAGAAAAATAAGGCTGGATCCCTCCAGAGACCAAGCAACTGCAACAACTCTCTGTCACAGCCGGGAACCTCTGAACGAGCCTGAGGCTTCTTCCTGTGCTGTAAGGATGGTCCACAAGCCCTGACGCCAGCTGCCCGGGTCAAGTGCCTCATTTGTACCAGGTATTGTCAGGTTTTTTATAGACTCCAAAGTAAACAAAATAAGCATAAGCATACTGGGGTACTCTACCTAACAAATGCAAAGGTCGTAACCCAGTTGTTTGTACGGTCATATTAATCTGAAATTTTCAAAAAAGGGGGGGGGGACCAAGTACATCCAAAAATTCAACCACAGGACTATTTGGAATTTGCTGCAGTGTAATAGGAAACGTTCTTTTTCCAGTGAGAGTCTGATAAACCCCCTCACGTCTGAACACACAGCATCTGGACAATGAACGGTCTCGACTGGGCGACATCAAGCCTGCTTCCTGCCCAGTGTGGCCGCTGGGGATGGCCAGACCCCAATCAGAGGCCTGATGAAAAACTTTTCATCTACATATTACAGAGAAAAGAAAACAGCTTCTGGTGTTCCTGTAGATAGGGCCCCGTCTCTGTTTGAGACAGCATATTTATCAATGATTTCTGCACTTTTCTGCCAGCTACTCTTAAGGCTCTGATTTCAATGGGAGAAATAATTTTACCTTTTCAGTTTTGTTTGTTCAACCAGAATAGGCCAAGGAATTAACAGGCAACTTGATGTTTACATTTTAACTGCTGGCTATGCTAACAATCACCCCATTGTTTTCTGGAGCTGCTGCGACTGCTGGTTTCTAATCAATGTTCTTCTCTAGGACAGTCTTCTCTGCCTATCTACTGAGAGGTGATGTTGGTTTCTCACAGGAAGATTCTGGTGCCTCCAAGTCGCCAATGGCAGGCCCAAGTTGTACGTTTCTGAGGCTTTGAAAGACAGTTTGATGTTTCAATGGCTTCCTCTGATTGCAAGGCAGAGAAGATGTTGCTGGGAAAGTGAAGTTGATAGAGGTTAACACAGTAACCAGGGCAGTTGTGCCCATGAGAAGGGACAGCCTTGCTGGGTGGGGCCACCATACAGATGGATAGTCCCTCTATTAGCTGAGGATGGTCCTCACAAGAAGAATCACGCCCCCCCTTAACTGGTGGGTTAACTGAGATGTTACTAACAACCCTCCCCCCAAAAAAAAGGTCACCAAAAGATTTAGCAACAAACAGAGCCATACTTTCCTGTATACAACAAGAAATGCTGGGTAGACAGGCCACTTAGAGATAGCATTCCTGCGGGGGCCACGTTGTCTCCTTCCCGGGCCCCACCTGGCCCAGCCACTTCCTGGCAGCCCTCCTGCGTGGCAGCTGCCCAACCACCTGACAGCTGGGGGCTTAGCCAGCTGCCACCTATTCTGCTATGTCCCGAGGTAACAAGGACAGCAGTGTCCCAGGGCTTGGTGCTAATGTAGGCTGCACAAGGAGAGAATGAGCCAGAATGTGTGAGGAGGCAAACACCTCCCTGGAACTCCTGGACTCTGTCGGCACATCCTGAGTGCCAGGGGACTGGTTGTGCTGTAGCTGAGTCGTTTGTTGAGCTCATAGATTCTTGTCTTACCCTCCCAACCCGTCAGATCTTAGGCAACCTGTGGATGTGATGCCGTTCATTGACATAACTATTTATTAATGTTCTTCCTTATGCCAATCCCTGTACTGGGCTGGGGATACAGAGGGACGAGAATAGTCCTTGTCCTGAAGATATTCTAGTTGGGGAAAGAGGCATCATAACCAAGTGAACAACACAATATCATGGCAACCGGGGCGAGAAGGAGGTGCTTAGAACCAGAGGAGACTGCTCATTGGACCTCACAGATGCTTGAGTAACAGTGGTGAGGCTGCTGTCTGCCATGGTAGATACCCATGGCTTTCCTGGGATGAGACATAGGCCAGCTGTGCCTTAGTGTAAATCCTGGGTCTATTAGTCAGTTTCTCCAGAGAAAAAGAACGTCTTAGATTTCTAGAAAGAGATATATTGTGAGGTATTGGCTCATACAGTTATTGAGGCTGAGAAGTCCCATGATCTGCCATCAGCAAGCTGGAGATGCAGAAAAGCTGGTGAGTCACAGGCCTGGTGAGAACCAGGTGTGCCAAGGGCAGGAGAAGGTCAGGGTCCCAGCTCAACAGCCAGGCAGCATTAATTCCAGCTTCTTCCACCTTTTTTCCCTATTCCAGCTCTCAATTAACCTCTAATGGTACAAATAGAGACTTTCCAGCAAGACAAACCAAGTAAATGCTAGTGGGAATGCAAGCAAATATGACCTTTTTGGAAAGAATTTTGGAGAATACTCAAGGAACTAAAAGTAAACCTACCATTCAATCCTGCAATTCCTCTACTAGGTGTATACCTAGGTGATCAAAAATCATTTTACAATGAAGACATTTGCACCAGAATGCTTATTGTAGCCCAATTCATAATAGCCAAGATATAGAAACAGCCCAAGTGCCCATCAACCCATGAATGGATTAACAAATTATGGTATATGTACACTATGGAATACTATGCAGCCATAAAAAAGATGGAGACTTCACATCTTTTATGTTTACCTGGATGGAGGTGGGACATATTCTTCTTAGTAAAGTATCTCAACAATGGGGGGGGGGAAGTATCCAATGTACTCAATACTACTATGAAATCAATATATAATCACCTACACATTCATATGAATGGTGAAACATAACTATAGTCCAGAAAGTAGAAGGGAAGGGGAGAGAGAGAGAAGGAAGGAAGGAGGACGTGGGAGGGTATTGGGGGGGAACCTCACCTAATGTGCATGATGCAATGGTACATTTCACAACTATTAAGAAAAGAGTATAATGGTCTTACCACAACAAATAAGTAAGTGAGATGATGATGTGTTAATCAGTACAATGTCAGCATTTCACATCGTATATCAAATCACTACACTGAACCCCATAAATGTGTCAATGTACATAGTTATGATTTAATAAAGAAAGGAAAAATAAGATGAATAAAGATAAGTAATTCACATGGCTGAAAATGAGGAAGAAAAAACATAATAAAAAGCATTCATTTAATCATAGTTGTCAACAAACTTATGTAATACATATTTTTATCTGTCCACAAATAAAATAAAAACAAGTTTTAAAGAAATAAAAAAAAAAAGACAAACCAAGTAAGGCAACTACGTAAAAGTCTCCAGTCAAATGTTTTCTTTGCCTTACGTCTACTTTCCCTGTAGAAGCCTTCCCCTCACGGTCCCTCAGTGAAGCCCTCACCAACTTTCTGTTTGGCGATCCCTGAATCACTATTGGCTCAAATAAATTCTTAAAACTTATTGTGACTTAGTTTCTCTAACAGTGACCTTGCATGACATTCAACATCTTGGCCTCTGCTCTCTTCTACAAAGAAAACATTGAACACAATAATCCTCCAATCTCTTTCAGCTAGAAATGTTAGGTATTCATAAAACATTTTGTCTATCTGATATACACAAATAATGTGGACAACTGTGTGGCCGTAGTGGGTGCGCCTGTGGTCTGAAAGGGTCACAGGATTGCCTTGAGACAGGAACCTCACGAAACACTTGGCTTACATGAAAGACCTTTAATCCACCAAAGAGCCTGCGGGGTAGGTACTGTCTGTCATCTAATCTTTCATTTTCAAACAAAAAAAGAGAGACCTGGAAAGCTCAGTTCACCTGCCCAAGGTCACACAGCCATTGAGTAGCAGAGTTGAGAATGGGGCTGGGCGGAACCCAGAGCTGTTATTTCACTGCAAAAGCTACGGAAGAGTGCAGGGAGTCTGCCAAGATCCGGCCCAAGAGGAAACTTCACTCTCAGACGGCGGAGAGGAGAAAGTAGGAAGGCTGTGAGCTAATACGTTACCTGGGAACATTTCACAGGAGCTCAAAGGAGAAACTGGAGAAAAGATGGAATGTGGGATAGCAGACCGCTGGAATGCAGGAAGCAGGATTCCAGGAGGAGGGATCAGTGGGGCAGGCAGAGGCCTCGATGCTCTGCTGACCGGTCACGACTTAGCCAGTGTAAAATTGCCATCAACAATGTGTTAAGATGTTAGAGGTGCTAAGTGATTCCAAGCAGCTGAGAGATGAGGAGAAAGAATAAAATAGGCTGAATTTGGGACAACTGGGAATGGAGACTGGGAGAAATGAATCGGGGAACAGCTGCTGTGTTAACACATTGTTAACTGGCCCTGGGGAACTTGTGACCCGTCAGCAATGTGTTCAGGATAAAGAGCCAGTGTGGTAGCTGTGGGATGTTCGGAAGATTCAGGAATGGTTTAAAAGCCTGCACCCAGATCCCTCTAATGCTAGTGATTAGAGCAGTGTAGTCACCTGGGCTGGGATGGTGACTCCTTCTAAGGAGAACATTCCGCAAAGGGAGCTAGGAAGACCGCATTTACTCCTGACCTTTCAGCAGTCAGAAGATTTCCTTTTGCCACTGTTAAATGGCAAGCCCAGCCGGGTCCGTAGGTCTGAGTGGCCCCGCTCCCCATGCTCCCTTTCAAAGCCCCAGGCAGGCATTCGTCAGCTTTATTGACCATTCTGACGGGGCCACACTAGACCACACGACAAGGAATCCGGAAGCTTACGGAATTTATTTTCACAGATCTGACGAGTTCTTCTACTTCTGTTATCTGCATTCATTTGAAAAGTCAATCGGATAACCGCATGGTTGTTTTGCTGTGTGAGTGCTGTGAGACGAGACTTGATATCATGAGTGCTTGGGAGAGAAGCACAGTCCTGTGAGCTGACAGTGAGCCCGAAGGAGGCTACAGGCTCACGCCAGCTGAAGATTGTTTATCAGAGACAGAAAACTACACTTAGCAATTTTAGCAGTACGCTGTTCAGTAACACTCACCAGAAAGTAGACAACAAAATCAAGGAGGAAAGTATTGGATTTCACTCCGTCAGAATCCAAACATCATACAAAGTGTCAGCACAAAACCTGGGGATACTCTCTGCATCATAAACAGTCCCCGCCCTTCCCACTAGAGAAGTCCTGCGTCATTGGAATAGGCTTATCACCACATGGCTTCAGGAGACAAAAGCAGATGTCGTCTCGGGTGGAAGTGGGGAGAATATTCACCCTCAGAACATGTGGAACACTAAGAACACTTTGACTCCCTTCTGAAATAATCCTGATCCTCCACAAAACAAAGACGATCCTACTGAACTGTCTAAGAAACTAAGGGACTAAGTCTCCAATAGAGACTTTTAACCTGAGCTGCCCATCAGAATAACCCAAGAAGTTTTTAAAAATCCTGATCGGGCCTGAGTTTCACCCCTTGGGCCTAAGTTCCTGCCAGGTGTGCCGAGCAGGAGTTCCAGAGGGAAGCTCCAGGTGTAACTGAGCACCTGAGAAGCCACAGTGATTGTTAGACAAGACATTGCAGGGCAAAGTTTTGTGGCAACTCACCAGCCCAAGAGGCAAGTGGAAGGACGAGTGCGGAGTGAAGTGGTCTGTCCGGTTCCCCCTGTCAAGGCCGCTGGGGTCACAATTGTTGGCTGTGCTATTCAAGAAAGTGGCGGACAAGAGCAGCATTTGGAAGAGTGATTTCTTCTATTGAGCAAAGAAAAGATGGACACCACACAAAGGAAGATCTAATGTGTTACTACACAGAGTTAGACGGAGCACTTGCCGGGCAATAAACGCTGGGAACAAACATTGAAGAAGATACCGCCTCAGCCCCACGGGACTCATAGTTTATATTATTTGTTTATTTATCTAATCTTTTTTTGGAAACAGAGTCTCACGCTGTCCCCCTGGGTAGAGTACCGTGGCATCATCATAGCTCACAGCAACTTCAAACTCTTGGGCTTGAGCAATCCTCTTGCCTTAGCCTCTGAGTAACTGGGACTACAGGCACCCACCACAACGCCTGGCTATTTTTCAGAGACGGTGTCTCTCTCTTGCTCAGGCTGGTCTCAAACTCCTAAGATCAAGCAATCCATCTGCCTCAGCCTCCCAGAGTGCTAGGATTACAGGCATGAGCCACTGTGCCCAGCCTAGGACTCATAGTTTATAAAAGGTGACAGACATCAAAATTCCTGACACCCACCTAATATGTAATGACATTCAAGGATGATATGTGAACCCCACAGACCAGGCCTGGGGTTTGTGGGACGCTTCTGGAAGAGAAAGCCTGAGTTAGATCATTGGGGAGAATCCAGCCAGGTGCAGGGCCTGGGAGGTGTGGGAAGTGTCGTCCATGTGCTGGGAGGGAGGTCTGCAGGAGAGAAGGAGCTTGTGGGTGTATTCAGCAGTCCTAACAGGTCTGCACGTGGCACTCCTGGATCACCACTTGTGTGGAAAATGATGCCCTGGAAACATAACGACCATGGTTAGTACCTAAGAGCTCCTTCTTCTCACTTTCCTCCACCATCCTCAGGACCCTCCAAAGACCACACCCCTGGACCCCCCTCCCCTGCCCCTCCCTTCCAAACTGTCCCCCATGGTAACAGAGCTGCACACCCACGGCTAGCTCTGGGGGACGCAATGTCCATAATTATCAGTACTTCAGGGTTGAGTGTGTCATCATCAAGTCTATCTCACATTGCATTTTTATAATTTTCTCTCTCTATTCTACAGCTGTGTAGAAAAAACAAAATGTGGGCTAAATAGTCCTGGGTTTAGGTTTCTCCTCCTCCACTCACTAGCTGAGGAACCAGAGCACGTTCCCTGACCTGTGTGTGTGGGCCCTGTACTCTGACTTTACTGGGACGAGAGCAACACAAGCAGAGTAAACACTTTTCTTTGCGTCTTTCCAAGCCAGAGCTCGGGCGATTGCACACATAAGGTCTTTTGGGTCTAGTTTCTCCATATTTCCCCTTGAAAGTTCCTCTGAAGTACATGCCAGGCCACACTGGCAGCCTTCGTGGTAACCTACTTATGCTTGCAGAAATCACTCCACACATTGGCCCAATTTCTCCATGCAGAAACCGCCTCTTTTCTTGAGACAATGTCTCACTCTGTCACCTTGGGTAGAGTGCTGTGGCATCATCCTAGTTCACATCAACCTCAAACTCTTGGGCTCAAGTGATCTTCTTGCCTCAGCGTCACAACTAGCTGGGACTACAGGCACCTACCGAGACACCCAGCTGCCCACCGCCCTTCTTTAAGCTCTTTCAACTGAAACGTGCCCTCTCTGGCAGTGCATGCATTCTGGGGCCACGTGTGCTCTTACCACTCCAACCAGAAGCTAACAACCCCCCGTACAGGCCCCACTGTCCTTGCTGCCCCCTTCATGCCCCTTCTGTCCCCTTCCCTAACCGGCATGACCACTCTCTTCTCATGCGCAACTCTCTCCCTGTCCCCAGCCTCCAGAGAACTATTCCATAACTGTCCTTCCTTTAGGGTCCTGGAATGCCCCAGCTGCTACCTCAGACACGTGGGGGAGAGGCCCAAGCCGCGACCTGCATGAAGAGCGACTTCTCCAGCTGCTTCTCTGCTCTTCTCCCCAGCAGAGAAGACAAAGAAAGTCCAAGTAGACAAACTCAATCCCCACAATTGATTTTTATTGAATTCACTTTATCCGTAGTCTTACTATATCATCTATTAAAAGATTTTGTCATTTTATGTCAAAAGAGTTAGCTGCTTTTAGGCAATTATTTGGGCCTAGGTAATTTCTTCTGCAGAAAAGACAATGGCACATTCAATGTAGTGAATTAAGATAATCTTAACAGTATTTCACCTGTCAGCTACAAGGTCATCATCACGATCTACGTGCTTTCCACGCAGGGGAATGATGACCAGAGCACAGAGGGTAGACGGGTATTTTAAGTGTGTTCCTCAAACAATTTTTCGTAGGAATATTCAAAGGGAATGGGAAAGTACGATTCTTACTATTCAAAAGGCATCGTTCAATGGTTTACTTCTTAATATTCTTCAAGACGTTTTGCAGTTCTTTCTTCAGTCAGGGAACATGCAAGTTCCCCAAGAAGAAAGGTCAGAGCACAAAAAGAGCCCTCCACAAATAATCAAATTTCATGCTTGCCCAGGAGGCAATGATTTCACCGCAGGCTCCCGTCGGTCCATGCGTTTCTCCTGGAACAAACGCCTTCCTCTCTCCTTCCCTTTTACTTCAGACCTGCCCTGTTCTCTTTTCACCTTTCCGAGCCACCCAACCCTACTCATGAGCTCCCATCAGAAGTACTTACTTTCCCAACAAATCTTCCTTGAGCATAACAGAAGCTGTGAAAGTGACTTTACTTTTCAGATACACAGTTCTTTCATAAGCAGACCCTAAGTCCAGCATTGGAGTACAGGTAGTTCATTTGGGAGGTGATCACAGCAGAAAGAGTAGAAAGTGAGATAGAAAAGAAAGAGTCAAATAGATATTCATTATTAAGCCAGTCACCACTGTGAGTAATCAGAGCATGAGTTCTCTCTTTGGGTACCCGGGGAGCTGCATTAAACAGGTGTCTTGTCTGAGAGGTGAGGGAGCGAGGGCATTTATACCCCAGCTCTCTCACCTGCCTTCAGATATTTGTTGTTAATTCCCCCAGCATTTCTAGACTGTCGTGTGAAGGCAGCAAAGTGGATTTCTTTACCTGTGGAAGACCCTCAGGCCAAGAAACTCAGTTGGATATCCAGCAAATATACACTGAAATTGTAAGGATGGGGGGATTTGGGGAAGAATTATAGGATGTGCTATTGCCATTGTGGTGCTTACTTTTGTAGAAGCCTCCTCCAAATGCTTTGCTTAAGCCCAGTGAGTGATGGCAAACATACTTCATTTAAAATATCAGCTCCAGGGTTGTATGAAAAGCAAGGTGGTTCTAGCATCCCCCTTGACAGGGACGAAAGAGGCCCTCTTGCATTTGGTTAAGGCACTGTCACCCACTTGTGGCATTTAAATTGCTTTCACAGACTAGTGTAACAAAATAGAGAACCTAGATATAAAACTGTCTACCTACAGCCAGCTAATCGTTGACAAAGCAGGCAGTTATACACTGGAGAAAAAATTCCTATTCGGTGCTGGAAAATTTGGATTGCCACAAGCAGAAGAATGAAACAGGACCTTATCTCTCACTACTCACAAAAATTAATTCAAGATGGATAAAAGACAAATGGAAGGCATGTAACACTAAGAATTCTAAAGGAAAATGTAGGAAAAACCCCCCTAGAGACTGGGTGAGGTAAAGAATTTACGAATAAGACCCCACTAGCAATCACAGCAACAACAAAAATAATAAGGGTTCAATTAAACTAAAAAGCTTATGCACAGCTAAGGAAACAATCAGAAGAGCAAATAGACAACCTACAAAATGAGATAAAATGGTGCTGGGTGCACTGGCAGGCAACCTGTAGAAGATTGAAATTAGACCCACACCTTTCACCATTAACTAAGATAGACTCTCACTGGATAAAAGATTTAAATTTCAGACATGAAACTATAAAAATACTTGAAGAAAGTGCAGGGAAAACTCTTGAAGGAATCGGCCTGGGTGAATACTTTATGAGAAGGACTCCCCAGGCAATTGAAGCAGTATCAAAAATACACTATTGGGACCTGATCAAACTAAAAAGCTTCTGCACAGCCAAGAACATAGTGAGTAAAGCAAGCAGACAGCCCTCAGAATGGGAGAAAATATTTG